>CM062819.1:1123185829-1123472067 GCA_031772625.1 Pinus tabuliformis | reverse complement strand
GCTTGGGTTTTGTATGATCAGTGTGTCATCCTCATAGCTGCCTATACCCCCATATTTTTTCTGTCACTGCAAATATCGCTTGGTTTGGTTCACTTTTTCCTGCCAGCCTTCCAGGCAGGAAGACCGGTGACCTCTGGTTTGGAGCTTCCTGTGTGAGGGTACTCGTTAGCATAGCTCCATGTTCCTTTACCTCACTCTGTGACGAAATATTATGATTACGTTTTGGCTCGCGGGGATTTTCGTTGGTCGGCTTCACGGTGCTCTTCACTCGAAGGAATGCTTGTTTTTAGCAGGAAATGTTCCCCACCTGGCATATAACTGCTTCAAAAGAAAATGGCCTTTCTGGGGGCCTAGTGGTTTTATGGATCTTGATTGGATTAGAGCAAAAGCATATAGGTGCTTTGTGGGTATTCTCATCTCGACATCAATTAGGGGGAAATACTGTCCGATCAACATTCTGAATATTTACGCTCCTTACAGAAACAGATTGCCATTTTGGGAGAAATTATTTGCATTAGAAATTTTTGATATCGAATCTTTGATGATTGCAGGAGATCTAAATGTCACTTTAAACTCTGATGAAACATGGGGTAACAGCAGGAAAAAGGATCCTCTTGCAGATCGCATCACATATGAGCTATTAAACAGAAATCTTGTTGACATAAGCCCTCCCAAAATGCTTCCGACATGGGACAATGGAAGGATTGAAGAGGCTTATATAGCTAAAAGACTTGATAGATTTATCCTACATGTTAGCATAATCGACAGACTGGGCATGCCATTCTCAACAATTGGTAATGTGTTTATATCAGATCATAGACCGATACTTCTAAGTTTGAGAGAAAAGGGTATTCATTCAAATTTAATAGGTCATGCTTGGAAGAATCAGAGTTTAATGATGTCATAATAAGAACTTGGAAGGAGCTATCATCAATAGATAATATGCCCCCTTTTTTGACCTTTAGGGACAAACTTTCTTCCATTAGAAAGGTTGTTAAGGAATGGAAATTTAAGAAAAGGCAATTGAACAGAGCATCCCTTCGGGAAATACAAATGGAACTGGACAGCATCTCTGGAGTCCTGGCTACTCATCCACTCCCTTTCAATATGAGATGTCATATAAAGGAGCTTCAAAAGAAAAAACTAAAAATTCTGGAGCAGTAGGAAGCATTCTGGAGATTAAAGAGTAGGGCTATTTGGCTTAAGGAAGGTGACAAGAACACAAACTTTTTCCACAGATTTGCAAGCTCCAGACTCGAAAAAAACTCTATATGGAAAATAAGTGATAGAAAAAGGGGCTTCCTATACTCTCAACTGGACATCTCAAATGATGCTGTGAGATACTTTAAAAATCAATACAAGAGAGCTGGGGACTGCAGGATACAGGACATTCTATGGGGCATTGACTTATTCCCACAAATGTTTGATGATGAACAAAACGAGCGCCTTTACCAGCCAATAACTGAGGAAGAGCTGTTAGAAACAATGAAATCTTTCAAGAGGGATAAGTGTCCTGGCCCAGATGGCTGGACGATCGAATTCTTCATCCATTTTTTTGATCTTATAAAATATGATTTGCTAAGGATGGTAGAAGGTTCCAGAATATCAGGTAGCATACATCAGATAACTTCCTCCACTCAAATAGCTCTCATCCCAAAGAAAGCGGAAGCAGAATCCTTTCAAGATTTCAGGCCGATATCCCTCTGTAACATTTCCTTCAAAATCATTTCGAAAATTATTGTTGAAAGAATCAAAGAAACTCTATCAAGGTTCTTAACAAAGGATCAGCACGGTTTTTTAAAAGGAATAAATATTCTGGATGCAAACACACAAGAAACCCTGTTTGCCATGCATACTAAAAAAGTGAAGCCATCATTTTCAAAATTGACCTCCGAAAGGCATACGATTGCCTGGATTGGGGTTTCATTAGATGCTTACTCGCAAAGATTGGATTGAGAGCCAATATGATAAACTGGATCATGGCATGTGTTGAGAAGGTGAACTATGCTATCATTATAAATGGGATTCCATCCTCTTACTTTCTAGCTGCCAGAGGACTACGCCAAGGCTGCCCCCTGTCTCCTCTTTTGTTTATCTTGGCAATGAATTCTCTAAGCCTCCACATCAATAAGGCAGTCAGTGAAAACAGGTGTCGCCCACTGAAGATTTGCAGAAACAATTATATCTCGCATAACTTATTTGTAGATGATATACTTATTTTTGGAATGCTATGCAGACTCACCTGGTTATGCTTATATGACATCCTAAAAAACTTTCAAAAGGCCACAGGACTGCAAATAAATGAATCAAAGTCAGTGATCTTCCATAATGATGTCAACTTGGAAATAGTAGAATGGTTATCTTCGTTGTTCGGGATAGAGGCGCGGTCCATTAAGCATGGAATAAAATACTTAGGATTCCAGTTAAAAGCGAAGGGATACTCTAAAATGGACTGGCAATGGATATTAGATAGGTACTATAAAAAGATATCAATATGGGAATACAAATGCCTATCAATGGCAGGAAGAGTTATCTTGGCTCAATCAGTTCTAACACAACTTGCAGTATACTGGGCTCACTTATTTTTTCTTCCTGCAAGTATCATTCAGAAGATGAATAAGTTAACTGCAAACTTTATATGGGGCGGCCAATCAGAAAAAAGAAAATTTCACCTATCTAAATTATCTAATATCTCTTTGCCGAAGAACTTTGGTGGATGGGGCCTTCTGGACTTGCGGACCTTCGGAAAGGCACTCTTATGCAAATCATTGTGGAGAGGGATTTATGGAGAGGGTCCCTGGAGCAACACAATAAAAAAGAAATATATGGGCAGTAAAGATATCTCATACTGGTACAGGTTGGGAAGGATTGGATCCACATATGGGTCAGCAATATGGTTGAGTTTTCGCAAGATAGAAGAGTATTTCCTAAGGAATTTAGCATGGAGTTTCCAGTTTGGTAGCAAGATCCTCATTGGAATAGATCATTTCTTGAGTGGACAGGAGGAAATCAATTTTCCTGAGACACTCCTAAATTTTTTCCATAGGAAAGGTTTTTTTCTATTGGGACAAACTGATTTCAGAATGGCAGGGCCCTTTCCCTCTATGGAAAGAGGCTGACAATATGGGGATGTCAGATATCTTAGCTTGGCAATGGAAGAACATCAGAGACTGCTTGAGAAACTGTGGCATATATTGTTCTTTGGAAACTGATGTTCTTATCTGGAAGGATTCAAAAGGTATCACCCTGGTTCGTGTAAAGGACATTTACCAAAATATGATAGGCTTAAAGTTTGCTCTTCCCAGTCCAATATTCCCAACAATCTTTTGGAAATCTGGATGTCCCTCCAAAATGATTTTCTTTTCATGGTTGGCCTTTCACAACAAAAATTTATCATGGGAAAATTTGAAAAAGAGGAGATGGCACAGACCAAGTATCTGTTTAATATGCAAATCTGCCGAGGAAAGTAACTGTCACATGTTTTTTAATTGCCAGAAAACTCAGCAATTATGGCAAGCTCTGGAAAATCTTTATGGATTCCCACATATTTCTCATGCATCTACAAAGGAAGCGTTCCTTTGGTGGAGCGGGCAGAAGGAATCCTGGAGGCCGATAGTTATTATCACCCTCTGGTGCACATGGAGATGGAGAAACAATGTTATCTTCAAGGATAGTAAAGAGCCTTTTATGGAAATTTTACATAATATCATATCTCTTTATGACTCCTTACCAGAAAACACTCACAAGCAAAAAAAGTTTGATCATAAAGAGCATGCAGATGCTCACATAATGTTCCCAAGAGCGTATTTCGACGGTGTTGCGCAAAATGGATCTTGTGGTTGTGGAGTACAGATCATCATGAATGAAAATGTACAATATCTCATTTATTGGAATGGGGGAAGGGGCTCTAATTGCAAAGCTGAGGCGATGGCTCTCGTAGGCCTTCTAAATTTTTGCCTTTTCCTTAACATTCAGGCAGTTTCAATTTTCGGAGATTCCAAAGTCATGGTTGATTATGTATCAGAAAAAAACCATATCTGCAAGCCTCACCTTGTAGGCTATATGGACATAATCATATTCTTTTGGAGAAGGATGGAAGGATGCTCCATTCACCATATTTACAGATCACAGAACCAGCAAGCAGGCATCTTATCAAAGGAGGGTCTTCTATCGGAATCAGGTATTTGGAACATGAAGGTAAAGTCTGATGAGGAAACTTTCTCTATCCAAGAATTTTCCTTCCTAGGTACTTAATTTCAAAATCTTGCTGAACTCAAGTATGCACTGTCTTTTTGTTTCCTTTTTGCCTCTTCCCCCTACTGAATATTTTGTTTATGTATGGTCGAAGTATAAATTGAAATTTCTGAATAGTGTTGCTTCTCCTCTGAGAATCTAATTCTCCTATTTTCCCCTCTATGAGCAATGTAAAATCTTTATTTTGCATCTTTTTGACAGCTCAATAGACTGTCTATTTTTCTTGGAAATCTTATCCTTTTGTTGGGATTATGCTTCCCATCTCATCTAAATATGCCTGGCACAGATTGCTCCAGCTACAAATAGTCCATATGAAGAACTTCATGTCAATGTACGATCTGTTCATTATATATCTTATATAATACAATTATGCTTTTTTCGCTCTGAAAAAACAATTATCATTATTTTAATTCTTTAAAATTTTATTTATTTTTTATTTCTAATTTATCAACGAATTCTTTTCGTTATTCAATTTATTTTAAATCCATATTTATTATAATAAATTTGTCTTTTATTAATAACGAATTTTCCATTTTAAATGTTGTTAGTTTAACTTTAACTTACACAAAATGCAAAGTTAAACTTTAAAAATAAAGATAAATGTTATTAATTGAACTTTAACTTATACAAAATGTAATATTAAAATTCTAAAATAAATAATATCTATTTTAAATATAATTAAAAAACTTATCTAATTCCACAATATATTGAGTGTTTTATTGCAAGGTTGCTAAAATATAACACCATTTTTATACATGTATAAAGACCTCAACCATAAACTCTATAATATTTATTTATTTATGAATAAATTATATATATATATATATATAAATTAGGAGTGTTATTGTAGCCTTCAACCTCTAATGTCATGTGTATTGAAAAAGTGCTTTGCCACTTGCTCATTTCAATGCTTCTGTTGTGATTTTTGGACAGTGTTTCAATATTTATGCAGTGATTTCCAAATACCTTTTCAGTGTTTGTGTCATGATTTTTGGATACGGTTTTAATATTTGTGTTGTGGTTCTTAGATATTCTTTCAGTATTTGTGCTGCCATTTCTCAATATTGTTCCAATATTTCTATCATATTTTTCGTATATTTTATTATTAATTAATAATTAATATTATTAATGGTGATAATTGTTATAATTTTGTTGTTTATATATATGTTAAATGGAATAGATACATGAATGTTTTATTGAAAAAAGAGTTGAGATTTGGCCTAGAATTGTTATTTCTTTAGTATTGTTAGTATTTTTTGTGGGTTTGTAATTGAGCATGGTGACTCAATTCATAACTAAGCATAGTAATTCAATTCAAATTTTTAAGCGACATTTTCATGACACAATTTTTTTTCCCTTTTCAACTAAAGATTTTCCAAAAAACTCCCAAGATCCAAATGTATTTGCTTTCCATTACTGCTTATCATTTAGACTTTGTCTAACTTCTCATTTTCCTTGGTTTTTTGCCCTTTTTCCCAACTTGGATCCAATCCATGTCTTTTGGTGGATCTGTGGCATTGCTCTTCTAAGAGTGTTCTTTGTTGTCTTTATCACTTTGTCCATATACCCGATTAGCCCAAGAAATTGTGTTTGCAGTCTTATTTCCTGTAAACTCAATGGGGCATCCAAAGTTCACGGGGGTTTGCTAGACTTGGTCCTCCTCTATTTCTAAATTCGGTGGATCCTCTTTAACTTGCATTTCTTCATGGTTGTCTTTTTCTTCCTCTGACAAATCTTCTTTGTCTTCTTCTTGATTTTCTTTTTCTTCTTCCATATCCTAGATCTCTTCTTCCTTGTATACAATATAATGTTTTGGCTGAGCACCTTCCCACCATTTGGGCTTCTAACATTTTCATAAGTGGTTTTAGGGAAATGCTCAAATCCATGGTTACAACTACAATATTTTCCTATTGCATTTCCAAAATTTGATGATGATCTCTCTAGATGCTTGGTAGATTCAGAGTTAAGATGGATCTAGGCTGGTTTAATTCCTTTCTTTAAATAGACTATATTCCACATGAATACCATGAGTCAATCCCATGGGTTCTCATACATGAAGTTATTTTTATTTTATTTTAACCAAGTAAAAAACGTTGTCATGTTATTAATTTTTTTTTTTATTTGATTTTTATTTTTATGTAATTTAACCCAGCCAAAATGTTTAGAACAAGACATGACAACATCTCAGAGCACCTCTCTATGCAATAAGACACTCTCATACAAAAAAAGAGATATTTTTGGTTTAAGAATTTTCTTTTAATTACGCAAACCATTCTTAAAAGTTTTAAATAATAATAATAATAATATAAAACTCTTATTTTGTTTGTTTTTTTTTTTTTAAGAAATTATAATGAAAAAGGTTTATAAAAAATTCTTCCTTTTTTAAAAACTTTGTATGTATTCTGAAGGGAATGCTTACCTTTACTAATAATAGCCACATGTGACTTGTGAGGTTGACAACTCAGGGTCCTAATCCCTAAATCACTCTTTAAATTTTATGTCCCTATATATAGCTTTCACAAACAAAAAAAATTCAAATTTGGCACAACAAATTGAGAATTTGTTATTTTTATGTGTAGAAAATTCATTAGAATTTTATGCATTTAAATAGGCTACATTAGAAAAGAATAAAATTTTCAGAATTAAAAACTCGAAAAGAGGTTTGCATCTTAGGAGAATTGATTCCTCTCTACATTTCGTAGATTCACAAATAAGATGGATCAAGGCAAGTAGGCAAAGTTTTGAAAAAAAAAATAGGGAATCTTGTTTCAATGATTTTGTTTATGTATCTATAGTATTAGGCTTTACTTTTGTATAATTATTTTTGTTCTCCAGCATGAGAATGTCTTATAGGCAAATATTTTAAAAGAAGTTAGAGAAAATTTTGACAAAACATTTTTTTATTATAATTACTTAATTTAAAAAAAGAAAAGAAAAAAGAAGAGTTATATTCTCTTTACTTGTTTCAATGATTTTGATTCATTTATCTATAGTCTTTATATCTGAAAAATTAGGCTTTATTTTTGTATAATTATAGTTGTCCTCCAACAGGAGAGTGTTTTATATTAAACCAAGTGTCAATTTATCGTGTCCAATTAGAGATTTGAATCCTTTTGTGTGAGAGCTATATATAGACACAAAATATTCACAAAGCGATCTGGGGATTAGGACCTTGAGTTGTCAATCAAGTTTTCAATCTATTATTGTTAAGGGTAAGCCTTCCCAAACACCAAATTAGACTTTATTTTTGTACAAGAGTGTCTTGTAGGCAAAGTTTTTGAAAAAAATTAGGGAAAATTTTGATATTTGTTTCATTATAATTTCTTAATTTAAAAATAAAATAAAAACAAGAGTTATTTTCTCTTTCTTTTTAAATTATATTTTAAATCTTTTGCAAATAGTTTGTGTAAATAAAAGAATATTTTCAAACAAAAATACCTCTATTTGTTGTCTCTCCCATAAGGGTGTTTTTATGAAATTGTATTAACTTCTTCTTTAAAGTTTTTGTGAATGGTCTTTATGTCTGAAAAGTTAGGCTTTATTTTTGTATGAGTGTTTTATAGACAAAGTTTTCAAAAAGAAAATTAAGAAATCTCATTTTAATGATTCTCATTCACTTATTTATAGTCTTTATGTCTAAAAATTTATGCTTTATTTTTGTATAATTATCTATTATGTAAATTAGTGTAGATCCATCTTAACTCGGAATTATCAAGTGCCAAGAGGAATCAAATCTCTCTAGGTGCAATTTTTTTTTCTCAAATTCAATCTTTAACCCCTTTTTTGAATACAAAACTTGATAAAAAGTTTGCACCTCAATAAATTTAATCACTCTCAAAATTAAGATCATAATATTAATAATAATTAGATAATGTCATATTCAATATTAATAATAATAACTAGATAATGCCACTTTTAATATTAATATAATAAAATGACTATACCATTAAAACATCATTAACACTATTATTATTAAAAAGAAAAATATTAAATAATTTTATTTTTATTTTTAACACTTATTATTAAAAAAATATTAAATAATTTTAATAAAATAAAATAAATATAACCATTTACTAAACAGTAATTGAAATCAAAACAATAATAAATATATATGTCTAAATTTCTATAATCGAAAAATATATAAAAAAATATCAAAATACATATAAATATATAAAACTACCATACTATAAAATAACAACAATAAATTTAGAAAAATTATATTTTGCTTACTATACATACATCCTGCGTGGTGTTTATTTTTTACATTTTGATACAGTATCATCTTGCGTGATGATTTTTTGATTATGATATAGACATGTACAAGAGGGAACATAGACTTTTAAGTCATGAAGGAAATCCGCATATGCTGAATAGCATTTACTACATGTAATTTTTCACCATATAATGAAAGATTACAATTTTTCCTTTGGAAAAAAAACAATAAATTTAGAATTGTTTAATTTTAACATAAAAAATTACCATGCCACACTGCACTTTGGAATAGGAAGAAAGAGCCTACTTATCATACCATGTGGAAAACATTAAAGAAACTGAATAGTAATGAAAGACTAAATCTCACTCTTGGAATAATAATTTAAAGCACAACCTAATTAATAATAATAATAAAATAAAAATAGTAAAATATTATTTTCAAAATAGTAAAATATATTACTAAATCAACTTAGAGTGTGGTGTGCATAAAGGCTTACAATGCAAACTTTATTTCCTTCTTTAGAATATACACCATGTTGTACTATTATGCGACATGAGGGTTTGTGGTCTTTTTAAGAATTTGTGGTTTTTAGAAATAAAGAGGAATAAAAAACACACAGTTTAATGGAACTTTTCTTCTTTATTAAATTTTTTGGTGGCCGGGGTGTAGGCGTTAATGACAAACATTCAAAACCGGAAACAATTTCCTCTAATTCAGGCTAAATCTCTTCTTCAATCTCCTGCGGAGTATCACTCATCTATCCCTAAAGATATATATTCCACTAAGTTAGCAGAACTACTTAATTTCCCCCAACAGCAAGAGCCTTATAAGTCTTTTAAAACATCGCAAGTCGTAATCGCAAGTTCCTCAGGGCAAGGGTTTACTTACTTATGACCGATGCAATGCGAGATAGATCTAACAGTCAGCAATCTTAGTGATCCAACGGTCACTATGACATCGCTTGGAGATCTGTGCGACGTTTATCCGGTCTCACGGACCCGATGAGGTTTATAAACACTCGGCCTATAGAAGTTCGGGTTCGGCTTTTCCCACGTGCTTAATTCCTTTGGACGGAGTCGATGGGGTTTATAAACTGTAATATAATTGATGTCGGGTCCGGTTCTTGAGTTAACGTCCGCTCATTTTTAAGCCTGATATCCATCGGATAACGGTGGCCATGAGATCCTTCAGCTCGCGGGACTTCTATTTAAACCACGAATTAACACCAGGCTAACCCCGTAGTTGACTGATTGTAAAGCGTTGAAAATAAAATCAACGGCTAAGGATGAGTGCGGCACTTCAAGCCCGATCAAGGAACTCGTATACTTTCAAACCCCACAGTTGCTAATACACGTGAAAAGAAACCCGCAATTGCTAATACATGTGAAAAGTGATTAAATGCGATCACACAATACTCGAAGTTTCAGAACTAAACTGGAAATTCAAATAAACACAGTGATATTACAGAGGGATGCAACACCTCCGGGATTGACCAAATCTACACAGAAAGACACAGAGATATATTTTCTGCAACTAAATCTTATATGGAAAACAAGCCGAATCAGTCAAAATCCCCTTATTATGATTCAAAACTTACATAAGTACTGGTTCATTTAACAACCAGATCCTAAATCAAAGGATCGAACTAACTAATCCTATCTAATCTGCATGATATTCTCCTCAAGAATCTCCACTACATCTAACTACTTGAATTTATTACATGATAATCTAAATCCTAGATTCTAGTCTAAATCCTATCTAGAAAGCTTTGTAAATTGACAGCTAAAGGACCCCACTCCTTTGCTTGTAAACTTTTTTTGTATTTTTGGAATAATACGAAGCCTTTTGTCTTTAAGCCTCATGCTCCTGCATCAGACTCCTGAGGACAAAATTCTTCATGGGCTCCTATCCATGAGCTCTTCTACAGAACTGCCCAATTTTTGTAGCATAGCATCTGTCACCCAAGTAGCTTTAATAATTGGTTGATCTTTCCACTTGACCAAATACTGAAAATACTCTTGTCCCCTTGTCTTCTTCAACAATTTCTTGTCCAAAATCCTCTCTGGCTGCAATTCCTTTGCTGTAGGTAACTGTTTTACCCAATCAATTTCTTGTTTCTCTTGGTCTTCTGTTGTGTCATCTGCATTTTCACCTTCATACCTGTACAAATCAGCAACATTGAAAATTGGAGATATTCCAATATCATAGGGTAATTCAATTTCATATGCATTTGCAGAAAATTTCCTCAATACTCTGCATGGTCCAATTTTCTTGAACTTTAACTTGTTATACTCTCTTTTTGGAAATATTTCCTTCCTCAGGTGTGCTAAAACCAAATCTCCAACTTCAAAGTTAACTTCTCTCCTTCTCAAGTCTGCTCTGCTCTTGTACTTTATGTTGCTATCCTGTAACTGTTGTTTTACTTGTTCATGTATTGTTTGCATCTCTGAAGCAAAATCTTCCCCTTCAGCACTTCTCATCTCAGCTTTTCCCAGATTTCTTAATTCAGACACTCCTCTTGGGTGCATTCCATAAACTATATGGAATGGACTCTGCCCTGTACTCCTGTTAGGAGAGTCATTATATGCATATTCAGCCTGTGCTAATACTTGATCCCATTGTTTTGGATGTTCACCTGTAAGACTTCTCAGAAGATTACCCAAGCTTCTGTTTACAACTTCAGTCTGTCCATCCATCTGAGGATGATAAGCAGAACTGAAACTCAGTTTAGTTCCAAGCTTCTTCCACAATGTCCTCCAAAAATGTCCAACAAATTTGGAGTCTTTGTCTGAAACAATACTCTTAGGTAACCCATGCAATCTTACAATCTCTTTAAAAAACATATTAGCAATGTGAGTAGCATCACTGGTTTTATAACATGGAATAAAATGTGCCATTTTTTCAACTACAACATAAATTGAATCATTACCTCTTTGAGTCTTTGGTAAGCCCAAAACAAAATCCATGCTTACCATATCCCAAGGTCTATCTGGGATAGGTAATGGAACATACAACCCTGTGTTTTGGCTTCTTCCTTTTGCATACTGACAAACTTTACAATTTTTCACATACTTTTCCACTTCAGTCCTCATCTTCGGCCATAAATAAAACCTGTTCAACTGCTCATAAGTCTTGTTTGCACCAAAATGTCCTGCAAGTCCACCACTATGTTTCTCCTTGATTAAATTTTCCCTCATAGAACAATTTGGTATGCACAACTGATTTCTTTTAAACAACAACCCATCTTGCAAGAAATAATCAAGCCACTTACTTCTGTCTAACAAAACATGATTTTTACAAGCTTCAAATGCCTCTTTAAAATCTAAGTCTTTTCATACAATTCCTTAAGAAAATCAAAACCCAACACTTGAATTTGACTTTCTTGAAGTAGTATGTTTCTTCTACTTAAGGCATCTGCTACTTTATTTGATTGGCCATTTATATGCTTCAAGAAAAAATTAAAACCTTGAAGATACTCTACCCATTTGGCATGTTTCTGATTAAGCTTTGGTTGTTGCATAATGTACTGCAATGCATGGTTGTCTGAATAAAGTATAAACTCTTTAGACATTAGGTAATGTCTCCACTTCTTCAATGACTACACAATTGCATAAAATTCCTTATCATAAGAAGAATATTTCTTCTTTGATTCATTCAGTTTCTCATTGAAATAAGCTACAGGTCTGTCCTCCTGACTTAAAACACCTCCAATGGCTTCTCCACTGGCATCACATTTCACTTGGAAAGGTTTATTAAAATCAGGCAAAATCAAAATAGGTTTTTCAGTGATCTTTCTTTTCAATAGCTGAAAGTTCCTTTCTGCTTCAGCAGTCCATTTAAATGGTTGTCTATCTTTCTTTATAGTGTCAATAATAGAAGCATTGATCTTACTAAAGTTTCTTATGAATTTTTTATAAAAACTAGCAAGACCATGGAAACTTCTTACCTCTAAAACACTTTTGGCGAAGGCCACTCTATGATTGCCTTGATCTTCTCTGGATCCATCTTTAATTTATCAGCAGAAACAACAAAACCCAAATACACCAATTCCTCCTTCATGAATGAACACTTCTTTAAGTTTAGCAGTAATTTCTCTTGTTGTAACCTTTGTAATACATAATTCAGATGTCTCATGTGTTCCTCCTTAGACCCACTGTAAACTAATATATCGCCCAAATATACTATTACAAATTTATCAATAAATTCATTCAAAACTTCATTCATAAGCCTCATGAACGTACTAGGTGCATTTGACAACCCAAAAGGCATTACCATCCATTCATACAATCCTTCATTTGTTTTAAAAAGCAGTTTTCCATTCATCCCCTTCTCTAATCCTTATTTGATGATACCCACTCTTTAAATCTAGCTTTGTAAAATATCTTGCTCCACTCAAACAATCCATCAAATCTTCAATTCTAGGTAAAGGAAATATGTACCTAATGGTTATTTTATTGATTGCTCTTGAATCAGTGCACATTCTCCAGCCTCCATCTTTCTTTGGGCTCAACACTGTTGGCACTGCACAAGGACTCAAACTCTCTCTAATCAGTCCTTTATCTAACAGTTCCTGAACCTGTTTTTTGATTTCTTCATTCTTTGTGGGAGTCATCTTGTAAGTTGCTTTATTTGGTAGATTTTCTCCTGGAATCAAATCTATATGATGACTGATTTTTCTAGTGGGTGGTAACTCATTAGGCAAGTCATCTACAATGATATCACAATAACTGTCCAGCATCTCTTGAATTTCAATTGGTAAATCAGAAACTTTTGTGGAAGTAATTATTACCTTGGGTTTGCAAACCAACGCAAAACTTACCACATCTTCCTCCATCTGCTGTAAGTACTCCTTTCCACTCAGCAAAAGGGTCTTTGCTTCAGGTTTCTTCGATGTATCTTCTTCTTCTATTGGCAGCAATGTATGATTGACACCATCTTTGCTGAATTTGTAGGTGTTCTTCTTTCCATCATGCATAGCTCCTCTGTCATACTGCCATGGTCTACCCAACAATATATGACACACATCCATAGGCATCACATCACACAAAATTTTATCTTTATACTTGCCCAACTGCAAATCCACTTCACATTGTTCATTTACTAACAACTGATGTCCCTTTTGTAGCCATGACACCTTGTAAGGTGTTGGATGTTTCTTTGTCTTCAATTTCAACTTCTCCACCACTTCTGTAGAGACCAAATTATCAGTGCTGCCACTATCAATTATCATCTGACAACATTTTCCCTGAACCTTGCACACAATCCTAAACAAAGTCTTTCTTTGTGTTGGTTCAACAACTTCCTTTTCTAGCTTTAGCAATACTTTGTTAACTACCAAATATTCTCCTCTCTCTGGTACACTTTCTTCTTCTGTCATCGTCGCTGCTTCCTCGTCAGTTTGTGCAACAATTGCATTTCTATGAGGTGTTCCTGCATTTTCTAAGCACTCATAAGCTCGGTGTCCCAGCTTGTTACATCTGTAACATCTAACTTCTCTTCCTCTGCCTCTGCCTCCTCTTCCTCTGGAAAAACTCCCTTTGCCACTTGCATCACCTCCTGTGGGTGTATGCTGACTTGAGCTGCTGCTAGCTCCATCTCTAGGTGTTGTAGATCTTCCTCTACCACCTTGTCTTCCCCTTCCTCGGAAAGTACCTCTATTTCTGGCACACTGCTTCCTCATGGGTTTTTGTTCGACCTTCAGTACCATCTGATAAACCTCTTCTACTATTTTAGGAGATAGTACACTTATCTCATCTTGAATGTCCATTCTAAGACCATTCACATATCTGGCAACCTTCTCATTTGTATCTTGGATTTGTCCTGCTCTTATACTCACTTTGTAGAATTCCTCTGTGTATTCCTTTATTGTCATAGACCTCTGTCTAAGATTCTGCATCTGTCTAAATAATGTTTGCTGATAGTCACTTGGTAGAAACTTACTTTTTAGTTTTGCCACCATTCTGTTCCAATTCTTAATTGGTTGTTTGCCAAGTCTTCTTCTTTCTGCCTGCACTCCATCCCACCAAAGTGCTGCATATCCTTTCAACTTTGTGACAACAAACTTTACCTTCTTTTCATCCTTTGTTTCTTCATAATCGAAGAATTTCTCCATGTCATTAATCTAGTTTATCAGCTCATTAGGACTTAATCCTCCTGCATAAATTGAAACCTCAGTTTTGGGTCTAGATGTGGATCTCAACACTGTCTGAAAGAATCCCATCTCAAGAGTAACTTCTATCGGTTCCTCTTCTACAACTTCAGCTTCAGGATCATTGACATCTCCAGCATCTGCATCTCTCCCTGTTTCCATTGCTTCTAATCTAGCATGCATCTGTTGCATAGCTTCCATCATTTCAACATTTGCAACAGGTCTTCCTCTTCTACCACGTCCTCTTCCAACTCTGAAAGCCATGGTGGATTTCTTTCTTTAAGCCTTGAGATCATGTGTAGTGTCTTTAAGCTGCTCTGATACCACAAATGGTGGTCGGGGTGCAGGCATTAATGACAAACGTTCAAAACTAGAAACAATTTCCTCTAATTCAGGCTGAATCTCTTCTTCAATCTCTTGTGGAGTATCACTCATCTATCTCTAAAGATATCTATTCCACTAAATTAACAGAACTACTTAATTTCCCTCGACAGCAAGAGCCTTATAAGTCTTTTAAAACATCGCAAATCGTAATCGCAAGTTCCTCAGGGCAACGGTTTACTTACTTATGACAGATGCGATGCGAGATAGATCTAATGGTCCACAGTCTTAGTGATCCAATAGTCACTGTGACATTGATCAGAGATCTGCACGACGTTTATCCGGTCTCACGAACCCGATGAGGTTTATAAACACTCGATTTATAGAAGTTCAGGTTTGGCTTTTCCCACGTGCTTAATTCCTTTGGACGGAGCCGATGGGGTTTATAAACTGTAATATAATTGATGTCGGGTCCGGTTCTTGAGTTAACGTCCACTCATTTTTAAGCCCGATATCCATTGGATAATGGTGGCCATTAGATCCTCTGGCTCACAAGACTTCTATTTAAACCATGAGTTAACACCATGCTAACCCCTGTTGTTGACTAGTTGTAAAGCGTTGAAAATAAAATCAACGGCTTAGGATGAGCGCAGCACTTCAAGCCCAATCAAGGAACTTGTATACTTTCAAACCCCGCAGTTGCTAATACATGCGAAAAGAAACCTCGCAATTGCCAATACACGAGAAAAGTGATTAAATGCGATCACTCAATAATCGAAATTTTTAGAACTAAACTGGAAATTCAATAAAACACAGTGATATTATAGAGGGATGCAACACCTCCGGGATTGACCAAATCTACACAGAAAGACATAGAGATAGATCTTTTGCAACTAAATCTTATATGGCAAACAAGACGAATCAGTCAAAATCCCCTTATTATGATTCAGAACTTACATAAGTACTGATTCATTTAACAACCAGATCCTAAATCAAAAGATCAAACTAATTAATCTATCTAATCTGCATGATATTCTCTTCTAGAATCTCCACTACATCTAACTACATGAATTTATTACATGATAATCTAAATCCTAGATTCTAGTATAAATCCTATCTAGAAAGCTTTGTAAATTGACAACTAAAGGACCCCATTCTTTTGCTTATAAACTTTTTTTTGTATTTTTGGAATAATATGAAGCCTTTTGTCTTTAAGCCCCATGCTCCTGCATCATTTTTAATTCTGAAAATTTTCTGGGCATCAAAAAACAGAGTTCATCCAAAATTTTTGGGGATTATTTGTGGTTTTTTTAGAGATAAGAAGAAATAAAAGAAGAGTTGTTTTTAGTGTGATTTTTTGGATTTTTTAGTGCTTTGTGGTGAAATTTTGACTTGTTAGATCTTAGGTTTTTGTGATCTATAATGTAGTAAGTAAGTCTTTCGGATTAATCACATCAGAATTCTTTGGTTTTCCAACTAGTTAATGTGGTTCATCTTCATGACAAAAGTGAAAAAATCCATAAATCCTAAGGAATAAATAGCAAAAGAGAAATTAGACAAACCCAATGGAAAAACTTCCAAAAATATCTCATAAAAACAAATATATATAAAAAAACAATTTTCATAGTCATCGAGTTCTTAATTATGAAAAAAAAAAAAAAAAACAAGATTTACCAAAAGTCGTGATCATGCTAAATTTTTTATAAAATAATTTTATTATATAATATAAATTGAAATTATAAATATTTGTTAAAAAAATTATGATAATGAGAATTATGTAATTAATATTTATTAATGATAAAGTATTTTATTAAATTTTAAAATAGGTAAAAATAATTTATGTTTTAAATTATTATATTTTTATATTAATAATTTTTTGAACATCTCACTTTGTTAAAAGTGAAAAAAACGCTTGTTAACTTAAAAAATATTTAAATAGTGCAACAAATATTTTAAATTTGAATTGATTATAAATATAGATATATTAGATATTATTTTGAGATTCAATTTGGTTAAGGCATTCATCTATGACCATTTTCATGAGAGGTAGTCGTAACTGACTGATTTCTCATGAATTTTGAATAGTCCACTTAGCACTCATTGCATTGAGTGATGCTCATAGGGGCGAAGAAGTGGGATTGAAACTAGTGAAATGAATCACATAGCGTTAATGATCACTTTCGGGGCTTGCACCTGGTAACCAGGACTTCCCGAGAGGTCGCCCATGCCAGAGTGCCTCTGGCTCAAGGGCGCTCAACCGTAGAGTTTTCATGAAAAATTAGTCAGTTACGACTACCTCTCATGGAAATGGTCATAGATGAATGACTTACTTAACGCAGTTGAATCCCAAAATGATATCTAATATAATGCACTGCAGAAACCCCAATACTTAATTCAAAAGAGTGAAGGGAACTCTACTTGAATGGTTCATGAGGCACAATACTTGCTAAGGTTTTGCAAATGGGGTAGCAAGCTAAGTGGGCTTGATTGTGGGGAAACTCCACAATTAAGTGTGCTTGAGCCAGAGGCGATCTGGGATGGGTGACCTCCCGGGAAGTCTTGGTTACCGGGTGCAAGCCTTGGAAGTGATGATTGACGCTATGTGATTTATTTCACTAGTTTCAATCCCACTTCTTCACCCTTGTGAGCATCACCCGATGCAATGAGTGCTAAGTGGACTATTCAAAAATCATGAGAAATTAGTCAGTTACGATTACCTCGCATGGAAATGGTCATAGATGAATGACTTACTTAATGCAGTTGAATCCCAAAATGATATCTAATATAATGCACTGCGGAAACCCCAATACTTAATTCAAAAGAGTGAAGAGAACTCCACTTGAATGGTTCACGAGGCACAATACTTGCTAAGGTTTTGCAAATGGGGTAGCAAGCTAAGTGGGCGTGATTGTGGGGAAAACTCCACAGTTAAGCGCGCTTGAGCCAGAGGTGATCTGGGATGGGTGACCTCTTGGGGAGTCCTGGTTATCGGGTGCAAGCCCCGGAAGTGATGATTGACGTTAATCCGGTCTCACGAACCCGATGAGGTTTATAAACACTCGATTTATAGAAGTTCAGGTTTGGCTTTTCCCACGTGCTTAATTCCTTTGGACGGAGCCGATGGGGTTTATAAACTGTAATATAATTGATGTCGGGTCCGGTTCTTGAGTTAACGTCCACTCATTTTTAAGCCCGATATCCATTGGATAATGGTGGCCATTAGATCCTCTGGCTCACGAGACTTCTATTTAAACCATGAGTTAACACCATGCTAACCCCTGTTGTTGACTAGTTGTAAAGCGTTGAAAATAAAATCAACGGCTTAGGATGAGCGCAGCACTTCAAGCCCAATCAAGGAACTTGTATACTTTCAAACCCCGCAGTTGCTAATACATGCGAAAAGAAACCTCGCAATTGCCAATACACGAGAAAAGTGATTAAATGCGATCACTCAATAATCGAAATTTTCAGAACTAAACTGGAAATTCAATAAAACACAGTGATATTATAGAGGGATGCAACACCTCCGGGATTGACCAAATCTACACAGAAAGACATAGAGATAGATCTTTTGCAACTAAATCTTATATGGCAAACAAGACGAATCAGTCAAAATCCCCTTATTATGATTCAGAACTTACATAAGTACTGATTCATTTAACAACCAGATCCTAAATCAAAAGATCAAACTAATTAATCTATCTAATCTGCATGATATTCTCTTCTAGAATCTCCACTACATCTAACTACATGAATTTATTACATGATAATCTAAATCCTAGATTCTAGTATAAATCCTATCTAGAAAGCTTTGTAAATTGACAACTAAAGGACCCCATTCTTTTGCTTATAAACTTTTTTTTGTATTTTTGGAATAATATGAAGCCTTTTGTCTTTAAGCCCCATGCTCCTGCATCATTTTTAATTCTGAATATTTTCTGGGCATCAAAAAACAGAGTTCATCCAAAATTTTTGGGGATTATTTGTGGTTTTTTTAGAGATAAGAAGAAATAAAAGAAGAGTTGTTTTTAGTGTGATTTTTTGGATTTTTTAGTGCTTTGTGGTGAAATTTTGACTTGTTAGATCTTAGGTTTTTGTGATCTATAATGTAGTAAGTAAGTCTTTCGGATTAATCACATCAGAATTCTTTGGTTTTCCAACTAGTTAATGTGGTTCATCTTCATGACAAAAGTGAAAAAATCCATAAATCCTAAGGAATAAATAGCAAAAGAGAAATTAGACAAACCCAATGGAAAAACTTCCAAAAATATCTCATAAAAACAAATATATAAAAAAACAATTTTCATAGTCATTGAGTTCTTAATTATGAAAAAAAAAAAAAAAAACAAGATTTACCAAAAGTCGTGATCATGCTAAATTTTTTATAAAATAATTTTATTATATAATATAAATTGAAATTATAAATATTTGTTAAAAAAATTATGATAATGAGAATTATGTAATTAATATTTATTAATGATAAAGTATTTTATTAAATTTTAAAATAGGTAAAAATAATTTATGTTTTAAATTATTATATTTTTATATTAATAATTTTTTGAACATCTCACTTTGTTAAAAGTGAAAAAAACGCTTGTTAACTTAAAAAATATTTAAATAGTGCAACAAATATTTTAAATTTGAATTGATTATAAATATAGATATATTAGATATTATTTTGAGATTCAATTTGGTTAAGGCATTCATCTATGACCATTTTCATGAGAGGTAGTCGTAACTGACTGATTTCTCATGATTTTTGAATAGTCCACTTAGCACTCATTGCATTGAGTGATGCTCATAGGGGCGAAGAAGTGGGATTGAAACTAGTGAAATGAATCACATAGCGTTAATGATCACTTTCGGGGCTTGCACCTGGTAACCAGGACTTCCCGAGAGGTCGCCCATGCCAGAGTGCCTCTGGCTCAAGGGCGCTCAACCGTAGAGTTTTCATGAAAAATTAGTCAGTTACGACTACCTCTCATGGAAATGGTCATAGATGAATGACTTACTTAACGCAGTTGAATCCCAAAATGATATCAAATATAATGCACCACAGAAACCCCAATACTTAATTCAAAAGAGTGAAGGGAACTCTACTTGAATGGTTCATGAGGCACAATACTTGCTAAGGTTTTGCGAATGGGGTAGCAAGCTAAGTGGGCTTGATTGTGGGGAAACTCCACAATTAAGTGTGCTTGAGCCAGAGGCGATCTGGGATGGGTGACCTCCCGGGAAGTCTTGGTTACCGGGTGCAAGCCTTGGAAGTGATGATTGACGCTATGTGATTTATTTCACTAGTTTCAATCCCACTTCTTCACCCTTGTGAGCATCACCCGATGCAATGAGTGCTAAGTGGACTATTCAAAAATCATGAGAAATTAGTCAGTTACGATTACCTCTCATGGAAATGGTCATAGATGAATGACTTACTTAATGCAGTTGAATCCCAAAATGATATCTAATATAATGCACTGCGAAAACCCCAATACTTAATTCAAAAGAGTGAAGAGAACTCCACTTGAATGGTTCACGAGGCACAATACTTGCTAAGGTTTTGCAAATGGGGTAGCAAGCTAAGTGGGCGTGATTGTGGGGAAAACTCCACAGTTAAGCGCGCTTGAGCCAGAGGTGATCTGGGATGGGTGACCTCTTGGGGAGTCCTGGTTATCGGGTGCAAGCCCCGGAAGTGATGATTGACGTTATGTGATTAATTTCACTAGTTTCAATCCTACTTCTTCGATTCAAAAATCATACGTCTCATGGAAATGGTCATAAATGATGACTTACTTGACTCCCAAAATAATAGTGATGATTGATCAGTTACGACTACGTCTCATGGAAATGGTCATAAATGATGACTTACTTGACTCCCAAAATAATATCTAATATAATGCACTTCGCAAACCCCACTTCTTAATATAGATATAATTAAAATCTGAACATAAAATATATAGATTTTGATATTAGTGTTTTGTAATTTTTAGTGTGACCGGATATGGTCACTTTCACGGTTTCAATAATAATAATGGCTACTCACAGGCATAGGACTCAAAATAATGATTCCCCATTTTCTCCCACGAAAAAAGCGGTTTCGTCGCTGAAAATGAAAAAAACCAAACATACCCACGTTTTAACCCCAGCCAGGTGAAATTTCTCGTCCATTCCCTCTAATTTGGACTTCGGCTTCTCAATATCATCACACTTGGTGCCCACAGATTGTCGTCATTACATTTCAATTTCAATTCAAGTAGACACGTTTCGTACATGTCTTTTGTTTCTCGGAGGTTTTGGGGAAGCAGCCATGGGTATGCCTATGCTTCTTTTGATCCACAACACTGAGTTTCAACACTGAAGAGTAGCAAGAAGAGTAATGGAGGTAGTCACTCAGCTGGTACTAGTACTTTACTGCTTATTCTTTTGCAGAAGAAGGGACCATCGCAGCAATCTCGCAATGCTCAAGTAGAATGTAAGTCTGCAATTTGATTATTTCATTCAAAGGAGGCAAAGAAGAAATATTCTCTATTCCTAGGACTAAATGCTTCAAGCCTACTAGATTGCAGTCATATAATGGCGGGAAAACCTTATGATTACGGAGAATACTTGAAAAATTTAAAGGAAGACAAGTATCCACTTGGCCTGCATGACGATATTCCCATGTCTAGTTCTCATAGTATGCTGATCAGCCCCAGAGGAGGGGAATTTTAGGCGGAGAGAAAGGGGATTCGGTCACTCGTCCCGATTATTTGGGTTCTCATTCTTACTCAAGAAGAGATAGGCTTCGCTATGCTTCTGAATCCCGTCAATTGGGTTGTGACTATGCTGAAGGGGATTCCGTTCATGCACATGGAAGCTCAGCAAACCCAACCTTAGTTGATCATGGTAGAGAAATTCCAGAATGTACCATAGATTTGCAGAGAGAATTGAGAGAAGGTGCAGAGTATGGCATTCGACCTGTTGGTTCTTCAATGAATGTTTTGATTGATCAAGTTAGAGGGCTTCTGTTTTCAACTGGAGTGCCGTCAGCTGGCTTGACAGTCGAACGGCCACTCACATGTTTACAGTCAAGCATAGACAGACTTATTCAGGAACCAAGCTTGCATGAATTTATGGACGAATTTCCGAAAAGGAAGCATAGTGATAATTACAGTCTCAGGGATTATAGCTGTGAAACAACATTGAATGGAAGAAGTTATTATGCAAGGCCTGTAGAAATGGAGACTAATGCAGGTAAGTTGGGGGGGATAATTTCAGACGTAGAACCTTTGGCTTATCTCAGGGGGAGACCTCTCAGCAGTGATGGCTTAGAGAGAGTTGCTGCTCCTGGGCGACTGAAAGAGAGCACACATGATCATACACATCAACGACCATTGGAACCATGGGTGTCTCAGATATGGGAACGATCATTGGGTGGCACTTCCAGTGATTTTCACACCGGTTTCCGAGAGAATTACACAAGTGGTGATCAATGGAGAGACCGAAAAACAGTCCAGGATGCTTACAGTACACATTCTGAACCAGAGTCTCCAAGAAGTTGGAAGATGAGATATCACAATAGTGGCGGGTTTGAACATATGCACAAGAGACCCTATGGAAACTATTTGTCTCCATTTAGGGCTGAGGAATGTACAAGATCATTGGATGTCACTCGCAGTGATTATAATACAGGGTTTCAAGAAAACGGTACCATTGATGATTACTGGAGAGAAGAAAGAAGGGCCGGCAATACTTATAATAAATATTCAGACGTAGAAACCTCTAGGCGGTACAAGATGAGAACTTTTGCCGATGATAAGTCACACAGCGATGCTCCCTCGAGATCACAAACACATGGTGGATCTCATTATATGCACGACTACCCACCTGAAACATCTCTGTCTAGGACCGGTGTTGATAGATGTACAAGAACAGGCACTAAAAATGATTATTATACAAGGATCCCAGAAATGAAGATGAATACTGATCAAGGGAAAGAACAAAGAAGATTTGTATCTACCTATGAAAAATATCCAGAGGCAGAATCTCCAAGTTACCGAAAGAAGAGATCTTTCCATGATTATAGTTCAGGCAGAGTTTGGACTTCAGGCCTATCAATTGATAATGGATCGGATCATGTGCTTGGACAACGGTCTGAGAAATGGGTGTCTTGCATTAGAATTAGCAGTCCTTCTAAGGGAAAGAGGCGCAGTCATCTGCTATATGATGATGATTTTGTGGGGGAGATTGAGAGAGAACAAAGTTGTTACTATGAGAATGAAAGTAATGATCAACACATGCCATGGAATGAACATTCTGCAAAATATAGTTCTTTGCCTGGACACAGTAAACCTATTGGGCATCCTGATTTGAATGAGAATAGGCAGCCTGATCTGGACGAGAATCCTGAGGAATTCAAAAAACGTGTTAACAGAGCATATCTTCGGTTTTCTAGATTGCTCAATGAAAATTCAGAACGGAGGAAAAAATACCAGAAGCAGGGGAAGTCTGGTTCTCTAAGTTGCATTGTGTGTGGCAGGTACTAAACTCTATTACTGTTCTTTTGTGAAGCTATTACTGACTTGAAACCATTTTTTAGTTCTTAATAAAAGAACTAGATTTTGGAATTTTTACATGCTTTTTTAGTTTGTTACTGGTTCAACCTTAGTACTAAGCTGGCTTATGAGCATGCTACATTAAACGTCCACAACAAACAGACAGACAAAGTTGTGGCTTTATTTCCAAATCAAAATAATTGGCTATCCAACACCATCCAATTATGGGTATCATGAGCATAGAAACTGTGTACATTTTAAAACAACACCTTGTACTTGGAAGCGAAGCAGATCATCTATCTTGTTCATTGTTATGATTTTATTTCTTAATTTCGAAATCAAATATATGTATTGTATTATCCATGTTCAGTGTGGATTAGCAATGATCTCAGGCATTGGTTATATTGTCGTGATGATTTTTTTTCTGAGTCAACACCCAAAGATATGCCAAAAATATGACAGAGTCACTAGGATACCTATGTGACATGTATGACATGGTTATATTGGCATTTTGTAAGACTTTAAGTGTTCCTTTTCCACCAACTAATTCTGTCTATTACTTCACCAAATCACTTAGGAACATTATTCATATCATTTATTGAGTTTAATGGCCGTAGACCTCAAAAATTATGGAAAAATCACTGAGCCGTAAACCTAAAAAATTATGGAAAAATCACTGAAACCAGCAAAGTGATTGCTGGAGACATTAAGAAATAAAATATCACGAAACCCCTTCTTGTTGTTTAGGAATCAATCCTACTCAAGCTCTAAGGGTGTGTGGGAACTTAGTTTTGCATTATACACATACATGATAAGTCTCACATCTTTTTGGAGAGTCACATCACCAGTTCCCCAATCACCCCATTATACCTTGAATATCTAATCCACGGGTAAGAGTGTGAAATTTTGTCATCAGAACACATTAGTGGAATCAACACAACTCTACTCCCCATCCATGTTACTCTTGGCACAAGGCGACTCCTTTAATTCGAAGTAGAAAGAACACATCACTTCTCCTACACAATGAAAGTGGAATCGATAATGATTTATTGTTCCCTCCATTCTCATGTATCTAATTTGAATTTATTATTCATCGAGTGGCCAAGGTGAATTGCATGGGTGTATCACATATGCTTAGGCTCATGGGTGGTCTCTATTACCACCTATATGGGTAACCCCTAGGAGAATTTAATTTTTTTCTCCTATTGTTTCGGCCAGCCAGCCAGCGGCCCTTCCATGATCCATAGATATCTAGCTTCCAATGCCTCTCATCCATGCTCCAGTGAATTCTTTCTTTAATCTAGCTGGCTCATCCAATGAATGTGGGATCTATTGTAAGGTAGATTAACCATGTTTTTATTCAAGTGCTTTCATTTAATGTCTAAGGGCATTCTAGTCTGACATACAAGTTGAATTGGATGATAGACTTGTAATGTCCTCTTCTAATTAAATTGTCCAAGGGAGGACAAACTAGCCTATCTAACCCTGTTGGCTATAGTCGTTTGTAAAGTGGGAAACCCATTATTTGATGTTATTGGGGTAACATTAGATAATTTGGGGTAAATGGAGGAAAACTTGTATTAAAAGCCAACTTTGGGGTAAGTGGAGGGAAGCTCGTTAGCCGTTCAAATTAAAATTAGGAGGGAAGATCCCAAAGGGAATCTATGAAAAGAAGAGAGGAGATTCATTTTAATCATCATGGATTGTTGACCTTTCTGAATTTTGGGATGAGGCTCTTGTAGGGTTTTAAGACCCCTTTTTTTCTCGTTGGTGAAAGATTCCACCCTAGCCAATCCACCTTCCTCTTTACTCTGGTAGCATAATTGTTGAGGTAACAATTCTTTGGCAAGCAAGGGTTCTAAGATCTTCCCTGGGCAACGAATCATCCTTGGAAAGTGTTTGAGGCAATGGCCTATCCTAATGCAATGTTCCCTCTTAATTAATTCCCAAGGAAGGACAAAGTAGCCTATCCAACCCCATAGGCTATAGTCAATGATAAAGGGGGAACCCATTATCCAATGGTTTTGGGGAACATTGGGTAAATTGGGGTAATCCGTGTTGAAGAATTAATTGTTATTGATGCCAAAGGGATGTCCAGCTAAAGAAGAAAATTGCATAGGCTTAAAGAGGACTTTAAGCCCTTTTCAACACGTATTTGTATGCCTCATAACTCCTCCTAGTTGAGGAGAAATTAAATTTTTAAGACATACTTACTTTTGACCTCTATCAAGTTGGCCTACTTAAGAACAAGTCAACCCCCTCCCCAATAGACATGTCAGTTCAGTGAGTGATGAATTAGTATAAATAAAGGCCATCTCTCCTCCATTTCGGCCAATGACTCGTCCAAGCAAGCAAGAGACAAGTTCGTGTCTGCAATAGAAGATTCATAGGTTAATATCTCATGAACCCTATGGCAATGTGAAGAGGAAGCACTTGGGAATTGTTTTTCTGATCTTTGTGGTTTCTTGGTTTTTGGTGGATTGTTTAAACAAACCTGGGAGCATCCTTTTTAGCAAATCTAAGGAGCAAAGCTCAGCTTCTTTATAGCCCTGATCACAGGCCTTTTGAAGAGCAGAACTTAGCCTCCTACAACTCTTGACCCCTGCAACTCTATCTAGTCTCGGCCCCTGCAACTCTGTCTAGAGGCAGCCTCCTGCAACTCTCGGTCCTTGCAACTCGACCTTGCTTACCTCAGACTCGTCCCTGTGGTGAGTGACAGAACTCAGGTCTGTCTTTTGAGAATCAAACTCGACCCTGTATTAGCACAGATCTCAGGCGTATGGGTGATTGTTTTTCAAGGTTTAATTTGATCAATGTTGAAGTAGTTTGTGGAGCAATCTTGAAGTAGACTTAATGTGGGCTTGAGGTAGATTTGGAGCAGCTTATTGAAGTCTTCCTTGAAGAAGATTTGTATCCTGGTCTGTTGAGCAATTTGGAGCAGATCTTGGAGACGCCTAGTCGCAGACTTGAAGCTTGTTTTGAGGCAATCTTTTGAGCAATCCATCAACCATTTTGAAGCAAACTTTGTACCAGATTCTGAAGGAATCCTTGAAGAATTTTTGTGCAGATCTTGCAGGATCTTTGAAGCAGACTTAGGTTGGTTTGAAAGTATCCTTGGGGGCAGTTATTTTGGAGCATTGTTGAGAACTCTTGGAGCAGTCTTTTTGAGCAGACTTGAAGACCTTTTGTAGCAACCCTTTTTGAAGATTTGGAGCAGACTTTGGTGAATCCTTGATCAACAATCTTGAAGCCATATTTGGAAGTCATCCTTGGACCAGTTTTTGGAAACATCTTGGAGAAGTTTATTTGAAGTATTTGTTTAGGTTGGAGCCTAAGAGGATTGATGTCCTCATTGAGACTAGGTTGGTTCCTGGATTTGTGTTTGAGGATTGGAGTCCTCATTCAAGGTTGGAGCCTTGAAGAAGTTAGAAATTTTGTTGTATAGGTTGGAGCCTGAATTTTTGTAAAAGAGGATTGGAGTCCTCACTATCTTCATCAATAAAATTATTTTTTGTTCTATTTATTGTGTTTTGGTTTAACTTGTGATAAAAATCTTAACTGGCATAATATAACAATTGAAAGAAATACTGATTCACCCCCCCTCTCAGTATTTCCAACAATTGGAATTAGAGCCAACTTCTTCAAGATTAGCCTAACAACTAGAAGAAGGATTTTTGAATCACAATGGCTAGTAAAGATGCTAAGGTCCCCCAATTTGATGGAACAAATTTTGCCTTTTGGAAGGTTAGAATGAAGTACTACTTAATGTCTCTTGGAGTTGAGGTTTGGCAATCTGTCACAAATGGATACAAAATCCCATCTCCTCTACCAATAGACCCAGACGGGAAGAAAGCATATGTGGAAAATGCCAAGGCTTTGAATTCTATAGCGAGTGGTTTGTCAGATTCAAAATTCACCAAAGTTATGGGTATTGAAATAGCTAAAGATATGTGGGACAAGCTTGTCAATATTTATGAAGGAGATGACAAGGTCAAAAAGGCAAAGCTTCAAACCTTTAGAAGGCAGTTTGAAAGTCTCAAGATGAATGATGAAGAAGATATTGCTGCTTAGTTTCTCCGAGTAGATGAAATAGTCAACTCTTTCAGAGGACTAGTTGAAAAAGTCAATGAAAATATGATTATCCAAAAGGTCTTGAGATCCCTTCTAGATAATTTTAATGCTAAGGTTTGTGCCACAAAAAAACTAAAAGATTTGGACTCTTTATCAATGGATGAACTTCATGGAATTGAGATGAGGTCACGAAATTCAACTCATATGGAAGCTGCATCCAAGACATCAAGAAAGGGAAAGAATTGTGATTGCAACAATGATGATTCTGATACTGAAATGGCACAATTTGTCAGGAAGCTAAAGAAAGGATCCAAACTCAAAGGTAAGTTACCTCTCATTTGCTTTAGATGTGGTAAAATAGGACATTATACAACAAAGTGTCTTTTTAAAGATGACAATGATGATGAGGATGAACCTAAGAAAAGAACCTTCAAGAGGAAAGGCTCAAGCAAAAATAATTTCTTCACCATCCAAGACAGTGAAAACCCTGACGAAGAAGAAGAATATGGTGGAAGCAGTGAAGTATTGTTCATGGCCTTCACAAATGAAACAGATAATCCAAAAGAAGAAGAAGGAAGTCCAGAAGAAGTAGAAGGAAATATGGAAGAACTATTGATTAGTGCCATAGAAGAAAATGAGAGACTCAAGAAAAAGAATGTAAAGTTATCTCAGGAAATCATCTCTCTCAAAAATGAGAAGGAAGAAGCTAAAAGAATAGAAGAAGTATTGAGCAATAAACTAAAGGAAAAGGAAGAGATTTGTGGAAAATTGGAGGCAAAAGTGGTATCTTTAAAAAGAGAGTTGGACAAGGCCAACAAGAATTTGAAGAGTTCCCAAACCTTGGACAACATACTTAGCTTCCAAAGGCCACCACATGATAAATCTGGACTTGGTTATATAGGAGAATCCTCCAATTCTCAAGGAGACACCAATGGTCATCATGAAGAAAAGCCTAGAAGTTTTGCTGATGTCGTTAAAGGACCTCATCTCAATAACTCTTCAGAAAACAAAGTTCATTCAAGAAATGAGAAGCAGTCCCTCTGCAAAAGGAATATCCCATCAAGGCAAGACTACACCAACAAGTATCAAACTATTTTTCTTGGCAATTGTTTCTATTGTAAAAATTTTGGTCATCAGGCAAAACATTGCAAGGCATATAGGACTAATCATCAAAACAAGATTGTTGACATCAAGAGGCAAAATCAAGTCAAGAATTATAATTCTTTTGCCCCTCTTTCAAAGTATAGTCTAGAATGTAGCAAATGCAACAATCCAGGTCATGAAGCACAAAATTTCCCATTAAAGCCAAAAGAAACAATATGGAGAAAGAAGACTGAAGAATCTACCTCTGAGAAGTGTGGCCTAGCCTTGTATGCTTAGAAAAAGGAAAATCTATGGTTTGTAGATAGTGGATGTTCTAGGCACATGACAGGTGACCAGAAAAAGTTCATCTCACTAAGCACAAAAAAGGATGGAAATGTGACCTTTGGAGATAATGGATTTGCTAAAATTGCTGGAAAAGGCATAGTGAGTCTCATCAATGGCAAGGGCAAAGTGCAAAATGCATTATATGTTGAAGGTATAAGCATAATCTTCTAAGTGTCATCCAAATATGCGATCAAGGACACAATCTCATTTTTCGTGGCAAACACTGTGAGATAAGGAGGTCATCCACAGGAAAACTAGTAGGAAAAGGAGTAATAACAACATATAATGTATACATTCTCAGTGAAATTCAAGAAGAAAGATGTTACATGAGTCAATCAAATGAACGCTGGTTGGGGCATAAGCGTTTGGGACACCTAAGCTTTGACAACTTGGTGAAGATTAGCAAAACTTAAGCAGTAAGAGACATCCATAGAATCTTAAAGGCAGCAAATGTTATTTGTGTACCATGTCAACATGAAAGCAAACTAGGACTAGATTCAAATAAAAGGAATGCTCAACATCAATGCCTTTGGAAATTATTCATGCAAATTTGTGCGGTCCAACCTGAACTCCAACTCTAGAAGGAAAAAGATACTTTGTATTATTTATAGATGATTATACTAGAATGATGTGGGTATTTTTCATAAGATATAAGTCAGAAACACTAGATTGTTTTAAAACTTTCAAAGTAGCAGTTGAAAATGAAAGTGAGTTGAATATCAAATGCTTAAGAACATATGGAGGTGGAGAGTTTACCTCAAGGGAATTCAACAAATTCTGTGAAAAATATGGAATCAAGAGAGAAATTTTTGTTGCTAGGACTCCACAACAAAGTAGAATAGTAGAAAGAAAGAATAGATCTATACAAGAGACTACAAGAACAATGTTGTTGGAAGTTGATTTATAGGCTAAATTATGGAGGGAGGCAGTTGGGGCAATAGTCTATATCATGGATAGAGCTCAACTCCGAGTAAAAATGATATAACTCCATATGAACTATGGAAGGGAAGGACTGCGTCCATGAAACACTTCAGAATATTTGGAAGCAAATGCTTTATGAAGATTAATGATGATTCACTAGGCAAATTTGATTCACGTGTTGACGAAGGAATTTTCCTTGGATACTCATTAAGAAGCAAGGCCTACAAATTCTACAACAATCATTTGCAGAAGGTAGTTGAAGGCATTGATGTCAAGATAGATGAGGCTCTTCTTGAAAAAGTTGTTGTCCAAACCCATGAAGAATACCCTATATTTGCAGATCTAGAGGAAGGTGTTGCAAAAGAAGAAAAGGAGCCAAAAAATCAAAGGAGGAACCATCTCAAACACCATCAAAGACAACCTTAAAGTTTGTGCAAAAACATCATCCAAAAGACCAAATCATTGGAGATGTGGATGGAGGAATACAAACTCGAAGAAAGATGACAAACACACCAAAAATGAGTGATATTGCCTTACTATCCCTAGTTGAACCAAAGGATTTCACTCAAGCAAGGATCCACATTGGATAAAGGCAATGGAAGACAAATTGAAAAGAATGGAACATGGGAACTAGTACCTCATCCAAAGGATAAGAATGTCATAGGAACCAAGTGGGTGTATAAGAACAAAATGAATGAAGATGGACAAGTCATCAGAAATAAGGCAAGATTGGTGTGCAAGGGATACACTCAAATTGAAGGAATTGACTTTGAAGAGACTTTTGCTCTTGTTGCTAGATTAGAGGCTATAAGGATGTTTTTAGCATTTGCTTGTTCAAAAGGCTTCAAAGTCTATCAGATGGATGTGAAGTCAACCTTTCTAAATGGAGATATGAAAGAAGAAGTATACATGGAACAACCAGAAGGGTTTGACTTGTCAAAAAATAAATACTTTGTTTGCAAATTGAAGAAGGCCTTGTATGGATTAAAAAAAGCTCCAAGAGCTTGGTATGCTAGACTTAATCAATATCTTCAACAACAAGGATTCAAAAGAGGAGTTGCAGGAAGCAATCTTTACATGAAGATGGATAAAGACAGTCTGCTAATCACACTGGTATACGTGGATGATCTGATTTTGGCAGCAACAATGATGAGATGAGTCACAAATTTGCCCAATAAATGTCAATGATTGGAGAGTTGTATTTCTTTCTTGGACTTCAAGTAACTCAAACCGATGTTGGAATGTTCATAACACAAACAAAGTACCTCAAGGAGATGCTTAAGCAATTTGGGATGGAAGAATGTGCTGTTGTAAGCACACCTATGATTACAGGTTGCAAGCTGAGTAAGGACGATGAATCCCCTATAGTAGATGCAACTCTCTATAGATCAATGATTGGAGGGCTTTTATATCTGACAACTTCACGACCAGACATCATGCAAGCAGTAGGAATGGTGGCAAGATTCTAGTTAGCCCCTAAGGAATCACACATGCAAGCAGTGAAAAGAATATTTAGATATCTAAAGGGGACTCTTGATTTTGGACTATGGTACCCTAAGAGCACAAATCTTACCTTGATAACATATACTGATGCAGACTGGGTAGGAAGCATTGATGATCGAAAGAGCACTAGTGGGAATGCATTCTTCTTAGGAGACTGTCTTGTATCTTGGCTAAGAAAGAAACAATCATCTATATCTCTCTCCACAACTGAAGCCGAGTATATAGCAACAACAAATTGTTGTACACAAATCCTATGGATGAAGGAAGCATTGAAGGATGTCAAAATAGAAACAAATCAGCCTATCACCATCTACTATGACAATACCAGTGCAATCAGTTTCTCAAAAAATTCAGTCTTGCATTCAAAGACAAAACGTATTCTAATCAAATATCACTTTCTTCGAGAACAGGTAGAACATCAAAATGGAGTATGTTAATGCTAAGGAATAGATTGCAGATATCTTCACAAAACCCCTACCTCAAGAAGCATTTGAATATCTTTATCAAAAGATGGGGGTCATTTCTCTTGCATCCCATTAGAGCATCCCTTTGCTATTGATGTCAAAGGGGGAGAACATGAAGACAGGAGGACTAGCACAATGACAGGGGGAGTAACACGATGACAGGGGGAGTAGCACGATGAGTAATGTTTCCATCAATAACAAAGGGGAAGATTGTTGAAGAATTAATTGTCATTGATGTCAAATGGATGTCCAACTAAATAAGAATATTGCATAGGTTTAAAGAGGACTTTAAGCCCTTCCAACGAGTATTTGCATGCCTCCTAACTCCTCGTTGAGGAAAAAATAAGTTTTCAGGACAAAAATACTTGTTTTTGACCTTTGTCAAGTCGGCCTACTTAAGAACAAGTCGACCCCTTTCCCCACAGACATGTCGATTCAATGAGTGATGAATTAGTATTAATAAAGGCTATCTCTCCTCCATTTCGGCCAACAACTCGTCCAAGCAAGCAAGAGACAAGTTCAGGTCTGCAATAGAAGATTCATAGGCTCATATCTCATGAGCCCTATGGCAATGTGAAGAAGAAACGCTTGAGAATTGTTTTTCCGATCTTTGTGGTTTTTGGTGGATTGTTTAAACAAATTTGGGAGCATTTTTTAACAAATTTAAGGAGCAGAACTCAACTTCTTTATAGCCCTGATCATAGGCCTTTTGAAGAGCAGAGCTTGGCCTCCGGCAACTCTATCTAGTCTTGGCCCCTGCAACTTTGTCTAGACTCGATCCCTGCAACTCTGTCTAGACTTGACCTATTGCAACTCTTGGTCCCTACAACTTGACCTAGCTTACCTTAGACTCGGCCTTGTGGTGAGTGATAGAACTTAGGCCTATCTTTTGAGAAGCAAACTCGACCTTGTATTGGCACAGATCTCAGGCTTATGGGTGATTGTTTTTCAAGGTTTAATTTGATCAGTGGTGAAACAGTTTGTGGAGCAATCTTGAAATAGACTTAAAGCAGGCTTGAGGCAGACTTGGAGCAAGTCTTTGAAGTCTTCCTTTAAAAAGACTTGTATCCTAGTTTGTTGAGCAATTTGGAGTAGATCTTGGAGATGCTTAGTTGCATACTTGAACTTTGTTTTGAGACGGTTTTTCGAGCAATCCATCAACCATTTTGAATTAGACTTTGTACTAGATTCTAAAGGAAATTTTTGTGCAAATCTTGGAGGATCTTTGAAGAAGACTTGGGTTGGTTTGGAAGTATCCTTGGGGGTAGTTATTTTGGAGCATTGTTAAAGATTCTTGGAGTAGTCTTTTTTAGCAGACTTGAAGAGCTTCCGCAACAACCCTTTTTGAAGATTTGGAGTAGACTTTGGTGAATCCTTGATCAACTATCTTGAAGCCATCTTTGGAAGTCATCCTTGGAACAATTTTTGGAAACATCTTGGAGAATTTGATTTGAAGTTTTTGTTTAGGTGGGAGCTTAAGAGGATTGGTGTGCTCATTGAGACCAGGTTGGTGCCTAGATTTGTGTTTGAGGATTGGAGTCCTCATCCAAGGTTGGAGCCTTGAAGAAGTTAGAAATTTTGTTGCATAGGTTGGAGCCTGAATTTTTGTAAAAGAGGATTGGAGTCCTTACTATCTTCATCAATAACATTATTTTTTGTTCTATTTATTGGGTTCTTGTTTAAATGTGATAAAAGTCTTAACTGACATAATATAACAATTGAAAGAAATATCGATTCACCCCCCTCTCAGTATTTCTAACAATTCGGGCAAAACTTGTGGAGGAAGCCAAAATTAGGGCTAAGTGGAGGGAGACTTGTAAAACCTTACAATTAAAATGAGGAGAAGAGACCCCAAAAGGAATTTATAAATAAGAGAGAGGAGAAACCAATTGTCATCATTGATTTTGGTTGGATATCTCTGTTTTGTGAGCTGAGGCTCTGAGGGTTAAGATCCCTATCTCCTTTTCATTGGTTTTGATGGTGATGATCCCACATTAGCTAGTCCCTTCCTTTCTCTCATTTGTTTGGCGCAATTGTTCCAAGGAATTTTCATCTGGTGTTTGGCATTCAAGGAGAGAAATATATGGGTTATTTACTTGGGGAAATATTTTGTAGTTTGTTAGAGGTTAATTTGTGGTAGCAAAGGGTTGGTCAAGGCATTCTATAGGAACGACAAGAGCCAACTTTTGGAAAAACAACCCTGAGCTCAATCTAAGGCTTGCGGCTGATTTCAGAAGCGGATTACTTGGGCAATGAATTATTTGCGGAACAAATCTTGGCAACGACATCTTTTGAGACCCTGATTGATGCAGTGGCCTCCTTGCAAGGGCTTTACTATGGCAATCAAAGGTGTTTAAGGCAACGATATTCCTAAGGGAACAATGACTATCTTGGAGGATAGTTTCATGAAGCAATGAAGTACTAATAGACAGTGGAGCCCTACTTGTAGCAACGACCCAATTAGTAGTGCATCTTTGTGACAACATAACTAGCTGGGGCAGCATAACCCTTCTTGAGGAAGCAACTCTCCCAGAGACCTATCCTTTGTAGCAGTGAGGCAATAGTAGGGCAAGGATATACTCTAAGAAGCTATTACAGTATCTCTGAGGTATTGTAGTGGCCACAGGACATTCTTGGTTGCACATTAATACTATTGGAGACATCTCTTGGTCTGAATTGGTAACACAAGTAGGTTGTGGCAGGCAGTGAGATAGCACCAAATAGCCCACAAGATCATAATCGATTGTCAGGTCAGAACAATAGTATAGGGCAGCAGGGACTGTCTGGTACAATAGTATTAGATAGGAGAAGTTAAACTACAGGGTACATTGGACTTGTGAATTGGTTTAATGTATGAGCTATTGGTGGAATAAAATACTTGTTGTGCATTCAATATTGTCACTGTTATGAATGCTATGCAACCAGGTCTACTGGTGTAATAGCCCTAGGTGTAGCTGTTAAATTGAAACTGATGTGAACTATTGATGTATTGTGAAAACTACTACATTGTTGTGTACTCTATATCATCTCTGTTGGAATTGAAAGGAATACTGTGGAAACCAGTAGAATTTATCTTGTGATCTTGTAACCCTAAGGTTAAAAAATTCCCTAGGGACATTACAGTGGTATCAGAGTTGGCTGTCTTGCCAGCTTGGAGAGTTACGTGAAAATGTGGCAGCAAGCATTAATTTCCCCCTTGGGGAAGGAGAATGCCAAGTTTTTGGAAAATTCGAAGATTGTGTCAAGGACAATATAGAAAGGGGAGAATGAATTAAAGCATGGATGACGACACACCCAAATTATTTGACATGGCTATGCCCCGCTAACAAGTGTCAACATGGTGCCCACATAAATCAAGGAAGGGAACCCCCTATACCCTCTCCTTCTTTTCTTTCCCAAGAAAGCAACATAAAGGGATTGGATGTGGGATTGCCATGCAACACACTGGACAAAGTTGTGGAAGAGAGTTTAGTTGCAACTATGGATTGCTCCACTTCAACTCTGGTTGCTTTACAATGCAACATTGAAATACAACAATGGATTGTTGACCTTCCTAATAGTATTTATGATGGATGGTTGACTAGGGTGGAAGTGACAACAAGGGAATCCTCAGATGACCCTTGTATAAAATAATCAACAACTAGAAATATTGTCGAAAGAGAAGAATTTTTTGGTATTGCCAAGACAAGAGTGAATAGAAATACACAAAGGGCAAGGAACCATGCAGATTATAAGTAGGCTGTAGAAGAAAGAAAGTCAACAAGCATTATTAAAGGAAATGAAAAACTCTTAGAGGGAACAAAAACATCTCAAACGAGTTTCAAGGAAGTGATCCCTTCTTTTGGGAAGAAATTAGGAGAAAGAGATGAGAAATTCTCCACTGAAAAAGTTTCCAATGTTTCAAAAATCAATTGGTAACCCCCATAATGGAGATATTGATCTATGTTGCCATGAGAATAATGGTATTCTCACTGAAGACATGAATGGACAACAGGTTGAGGACGTGCACCGTGGGGAAGATGAAATATTTGAACCAAAATCAAGTAACTGCAATATATCTAACATTGGTGGGTTGGTTGACATGTTAGCTAACAATTCTGGGGGCTACAATCACACAGTGCAACCAAACATGCAAGAGGATATTGCGGTTAGTGCAATGGAATGGGTATCAACATGTGTTCTTGTTGGTTCAAATGGGTTGTTTACTCTTGTTTTAGCCCAAAGCATATGTCACAAGGAAGACGTTCCCATGTTTAGTAAAAATACCAAGGCACTTGGACAACAAAATTAGAACTCAAATTCGACTTGCTCAGTTGCAATTGGATGAGAAAACCCAAAGTAGGGACTTGACATCAAAGCAGCCATATAGATGAAGTGGGCTAGCAAAAAAAAATGATAGAGAGGTTGAAAGTTGAAAAGCGGGAAGCGAGGGCATTTCGTGAGGTAATCAAGTCCAAATGACAAGAGATGGTACTTGTTGCCACCTGAATCCACACTTGGGATATTGTGGAGAGAATCTTTAACTCCACTTGGTGTGTGGCCTTGGGGACAAGTCTCGAGTTGAGCAATTGTCACTTTAATCTCAACTCCTCTGTCTAGGTTAACTCCTAGCGAAACCAAGGGGGGTGGACCCTATGAGACAAAATACTAAGGCTTGATTAATCTAAGGTAAACAAGTTCTAGGAGTTTAATGGAATCACATGACACAATCCACCATTAACGAGATACATCATCTCATGAATGTCAAAGCATGTAGATGATAACCATAATCATGAACCATTAAACATCATATTCATTCATAAACCATATACAATCATGATAATCAAATGAATGAAATACTTGACAAGTAAAATATATGAACAAAGAGACCAATGCCAATAGTGTGCTCTATAGATGCTCAAAATGAAGTACTTGAAAATGTAAAGCGTTCAGAAGTAAGGTACTTGGAAATAAATTTCTTTGAAGATAAAATGTACTTGAAATTGAAATGGCAATTGCCCACAAGTTAACAAGCTTTGAAATATAAGTGGCAGTAAGTAAATGGATCAAGTACAAAATGTTGGAAAGTAAATGTGATGGACTGTCTTTTTGTTCATTTTAGTTAGATTTAGGTTGTCACTTGAGATTACTTTAATTTAGTGTGTGAGGTGCACAATATGCAATGTGATTGCAAAAAATTAAAACTCGTTACAATCAACTTCCTCTTCAGGCCTTATCCTCTTCGGGGCTCTGATCTCAGAATAAGAAGTAATAAAAGAGGAAGGGTCCCTAGTTAATTTATTTCAACTAGCAAGCCTTTGGAATTTGCTGGAGGTTAATTATTTCTGACAAAAATGAAAAACTAGTTAATGAAATTAGATCTAAAGCAGTGAAATGAAAACTAGCTAAAAGTAATTTTCAATTAATCTTCTCTAAGCATGAGAAATGAAACTTATAAATTAGGGGCTCAAGTGAAATGAAAGACTAAACTAGATTGCAATTAGCATGTGTGATTATTCTATTCTAAATTAATTTTGGATCTAACTACAAAAGCAAACCACGAAAGCATAACCAAAATATGACCCTCAATTGTGGGAGAGGGAGGCTTAGGGGGAAAATCCCCTAAAAGCTAACTCCCAAGAAAAATTATGATGCTTTATTAGATCCTTTGTGGAATAAGGGATTAAAGTGAAGAGAAAGATGAAAATCCCTTATGAATAAAGGGATGGAGATAAACTAAAAAAGTTTACAATGAATCCCTTGTGGAATAAGGGATTGAAGAGAAATTTGAAAAAGTTACAATGAATCCTTTGATAAATCAAAGGGGAGAAAATCTTATTCAAAGTTACAATGGATCCCTTGAAACATCAAGGGGTAGTAAGAACTCTTAAAGAGGTTACAATGGTAAGTTTTGTTGATGTTTACAAGGGTTTGGTTCAAGGATGTCTTTAGGTGCTCCAAATCCTCAATGCTGGACAAAATTCGCCAACATCTCCCTTGCAGTGGAAGGGGTCTGTAAAAAATTAGCAAGCAATTCAAGTTATCATATGCTAGAAAAAGGTTTAAAACAACTTAAAACTAGCATATGTTAGCCCAAAATGTGTAGTAAGAATCCCTATAACTAGAGCTAGATTCCTACTCTAACCAAGAGAAAACCAAGAAAACTTGGTCTTCTCTTAGTTAATCAATTGCTGTTAGGACAACAGTCAATGAGGTAGCGTTATGTTTTAGATAAAACAATATAAGCGCAAGAAGGCAACCAAGAAACGTTTGATTTTAGATGAGTGAAGAAAGAAGAGCTTTGGGCTTCCTTAAAGCCCCTTTTATATCCTTTTTTCAAAGCTCTTTGGACATCCCTTTGGTGAGGTGGAAATGTGTACTCCTTGGTAGGGCTTGGAGATGGCTAATTCACTCAAGAATGTTCCCAAGTCCAACCTAAAGAATAACTTGCATCACACTGAAAGAGATCTCGCAATACAATATTAGTATCATAGGTGATTGCTTAGATTAGACATGTATTCAATCGAGAATATGTAATGTCCCCAATTTTTGGATTGCCTTGTGATGAGATTAGGAGAGTTTTCTAGAGCTCATGTCACCGTGGTCACGGGAGCGGGATTGCATTATTGGTGGGCTCAGAGGGTTTTGAGGAATTTTATGGGCGCTCTCTGGGATCGCTTGGCATCTTTCATCATCAGGATTGGCTCTGCATAGTTCGACCTTAGTTCTGTTGCATTCCAACAATTTCCTTAAAACAAAGTTATTAACAAACATATTTTAATTAACTATGCTTAAGGTGTTGTTTCAGGTTGATTATTTGGAGAAACACCTTAGTGTAATAGCTCATTGGAATTGGGACGAAAAGATCTACAAGATAGGATGATAAAAAGGGGCTTTGGGAGGCCGGTGTGATCATGGTGGCAGTTTAAGCATTTTCTGGAGATAGAAGTGACTTTAATTAGTAATAAAAAAGTCACTTATTAAATAAAAGGAGAAAAAGAGTTTTTATCTAATGGGTAAATAAAATGGGGCAAAAGTCACTTGGAGAAAAGGAGGAAAATACACTAAGTGGCTTATTAATAAAATAATAAAAGGATATTTCTAGAAGATTGAAGAAGATCCAACAAAATCTTATAAAGGGGGAGAGAATGCCATTTCTCTAGCATTTTGATTTGTGGTTTTCTATTGTGGATTGATTGGGGCTCAAGTGAGTCTAAATGAGGGTTTCAAGTGAAGCTCTGTAACTAGTTTCAATGGACTTTGAGTGCCACCCTAGCTGGTCCTTAGCAGATTCCGATGGGCTTCGAGTTCCACCCTAGTTGGCATTGCGGGGAAATAATTCAAATTCCCATTTGTGCCATATTTGCAGGTGATATTGTAGCTGACTCTTCAATGGCCAAGTTGATATTTATTTGTTGGAGATTGAATAATTGTTGTTGGGGTGGAGTTTATATGGGAGACAAGCCTATCCTCTTATTTCTCTGTGAGTTGAATTAATATTCATTTGTTGGAGATCAAAGTGTTGCTATTGGGCCGAGTTTTATTTTCCATTATTCCCTGAGGGTCAAGTTTGTCATTGAAGGTTGAAGTCTTTTACCAGATGTTGAGATCGATTGCCAATTTTATTTGCCGGAGATCCTTATTCGCTGGGGTTGAGATTATTTGCTGGAGATCTTTTTTTGTTGGGGCCAAGATTATTTGCTGGAGATCTTTATTTACTGGGTCGAGATTATTTGCCGGAGATCTTTATTTGTTGGGGCTGAGATTATTTGTCGAAGATCTTTATTTGTTGGGGCTGAGATTATTTGCTGGAGATGAGATTATTTGTTGAGCCCGAATTCTTTATTCCAGAGGAGGGCCAAAATTGCTTAGGAGGACCGAGTTGCTGTTGGAGAGCTAAATTCATCCTTTTCTAAGGGCCAAATTGATTGAGCCATTTTGCCGGAGTTGTACTCAGATTTCTGGGTTGGTATTTTGAATGTAAACCTCCTGTTAAGTTTAATAAAATTGTGGTTGTGCCCTTGGAATATTTTCTGTTGTAAGTGTTTATTACTTTGCTTACTAAGTGTTCGAAGAAATGTTTGCTCACTAAGTGTTTGACGAAATGTGTCAAAGGAAAAATTAATAAATTTTGTGAGTTATATTAGCATATTTTAGCAGCAGAATCAGAGCAAAAAGAAGGAACAGCTATAGTGTCCCAGAATTCCTTGAATTTTATCAAAAATGGATATTACAATGGTATCAGAGCATGATTTTCGCCAGCTATGGGTCTAAATCAAGGTGATGCCGAGAAGAAGAATTCCATGACCAAAATAAGAACCTAAAGGAACCATGGAAGTCTGAGAAAATTTAAAATCAAACAACATGGAAGCCACCACAAATGAGAGATCTTGAGTTGGTAACTGGTGCAGTGGGCTAGATTTGTGAGGATAGTCGTAGTTCTGGGTGCAGCTCAGCAAGAGCTTTTTTGGCATCAGGGATGTTGGAGCACTAGGTTAGCATTGGGATTCATGTGGGGCTTTCTATCATATATCGGAGGTGCCGAATGTCTGTGGTATTGACGGGGTGACTGACTCAGTGACTGAGCACCAATGTTTTAAAACTTTGACTCTGACACCGACTCGGCCGAGGGTCGGCTCAGACTCTGACTTCGACTCAGTATCGACTCGACCGGCTCGATTTCAATGATTCGGTCGTTGTAAAAAATACATTAAATATTTATTTATTTATTAAAAAACATAATTTGAAAGATTTTCATTCATGTTTCCAAACACACATCATTAGAATATAGATAGAAGACAACATATGATCAAAGTAGGCTCATGAATATATCCATTATATCAAAATGGCACCCAGTGCATTGTCCAATACATACATGATCATGATATAGAGATCAAAACAAAAACACATAACCAAGGAGGCTAGAAATGGCCTCTACAACAAAAGTAAACTGTGACCAGTGGTCCAGTACTACTGGCTACTGCCGGAGGAGCCGAGATCACGTGGATCAATCTCTGGATCATCATCAGAGTCAGACAGGGGGCCCCATGGCTCCTCCTCATCATCATCTCCAACTGCAACTGTAGAAGTGGTAGCACTAGCAGGCTGTGCAGCAGCTGCAAGCTGAGATAGACGAGATATGCGCTTCTGTCGTGGCTCCACAGAAGAAGCGCCTGCAACTGGAGGACTTGGGGCTGGCCCTGAGGCTGGTACAAGTGGATCAGGATCTGCATTCAACTGAACATTATGTTCGAGTGTTGCCTCCACCTGTAAATCCAAATCAAGATCCTCATCAGAATCAAACTCTGCTGGATGACTCTCCACTACCCAATCTGATGTTGGATCAATGTCGTCCAACACAATGGGATCTGAATCAGGTCTTTTGTTCAGCAATTGGTTGCGTCTGAGCCGGAGGTTGTATTGGACATAGACTAGATCATTTAACTGTTTTTGATCCAAACGGTTTCTCTTCTTTGTGTGAATCCTCTCAAAGACAGACCAATTGCGCTCACACCCAGTAGCACTGCAAGTTTGACTCAAAATATGAATTGCAAACCTCTGCAATTCAGGACAATGGCTACCAAAAGCCTCCCACCATTGTGCTGCAAAAAACATAGGAGTGTAATGAGTTAGCTCAACAAAATTACAAATTATATCCAACTTTCAAATTATAAACGATTTAACGAAATAAGTATTAAGAATTTGAAAATTGAAATCTTTGTTTACCTGGCTCATCTACTTCCCTTGCAATCTTTGCTAGGTTCTTCCCAAAGGTACCTGAGGCACTGCTGAAGGTTGTGGCTTGTCGGTGTATCTCTAGCTGATCACACTCCAATGGGATCATGCGATCAATGCAGTCAATCAATCCATCTCTAACCTCCCCCTTCAAAGCTCCTGTCGCCTTAGCTTTATAATGATACCATGGGTTCAAAAAATACCCAGCTGCATGTATAGGGCGATGGAGTTGATTGTTCCATCTTTCATCAATGATTTCCCAAATGGGCCCATACTTAGCCACTTTATCCTTGTATGCCCTCTTTATTTGCTCCTTTGCTTGATCCATAGCCTCATAAATGAAGCCCATAGCCAATCTTTCCCCATCCACCAACCGCAACACCTTAACCAGTGGCTCAGCAAGCTTCACAATCTTTGTTGCCTTTCTCCAAAATATTTCTTCATTAACTTTCTTTTTCAATTCTTTGCCTTCTAGTTTGTGAGACCACTGGCTTTGATTCCATTCTTCACTGGAAAAAATCTTTTGCAAGTTTCTATGTTGTGAAAGCATAGATTGCAATGTCAAAAAATGAGTAGCAAATCTAGTGATGGCAGGCCTAATAATATCCTTGCCCCCTGTGTGTTTCCTCATCAGGCTCAAAATCCATGAATGATTGTAGATAAATTTTGTTATGCTTTTGGCATGATCTACAGTGTTTTTGACCCAATCTAATTTGCTAATATCCTCAAGCATGAGGTCTATGCAATGTGCAGCACATGGGGTCCAAAAGATGGTTCTGTGCTTTTCCTCTAACAGTTTATCAGCAAGAACATAGTTAGAGGCATTATCTGTGATGACTTGAACAACATTAGCCACCCCCACCTCCTCAACAACCTCATCCAATAGCTGAAACAACAATTGTCCATCTTTTACCTTATCAGATGCATCAACTGATTTTAGAAACATGGTTCCCTGTGGGTAGAAGATAAGAAAGTTTATGATGGTACGGTTTCTTTGATCAGTCCATCCATCTGACATGATGGTACATCCTGTTCTTGCCAATGAGTCCTTGAAATCTTTCAAATACTCATAAATGGAGGCAATTTATTTCTGCAAACGATATCCCCTTAACTCATGCATAGTAGGGCCTTTGAAGCCTTTTCTAGCAGCATGTATGGCATCAAACATAGGCTCATAATATGGTGAACGGGAAGCATTGAAGGGGATATCAACATCATACCACCATCTAGCTATGTAATCACAAGCAGTCTCCCTCAATTCTTTCTTCCAATGGTCATCTAAAGTGGGCTGCAAATGACTTCTACCAGGTTGAGGACCATGTGCATCTGATGGAGAGGAGGGAGTGAAATAACTTTTGATATTCATATCATCCTTTTCATTTTACCCTTTCCCTTTTCTTGAATAGACTCAAAAGAGGGAGGAACATATCGGAAGGGGTTGTAGCATCAGTACAAGGGATAGAGGAAGAACCCTCAAAATAAAATGGGGGTTGGTAGGTAACATTTTTTGTATATTCCTCTTCCTCCCAATTTTAGCCTCTAACTCTTTTTGCCTAGTCTTATCTTCTTTAAACTTCTCAAAGCTGGCTAACAAATTCTTCCTAATCTCCCCAATTTCTGGTGAGGTACATGGAGTAATTTGGCCTCTAATTCCCGCCAAGTGTTGTTTCAGTCTATTAATGCCCCCAGGACCTTCCTTAATTTTCCTATGGCAGAATTTGCAATGCATTTGACTATCAACCATTTCAACATATGCCCAAGCAGCATCTTTCACTCTAGGTGCCATTTTTTGACTTGGAAATGAAAGCAAACAATCTGAAAATGAAAACAAAAAAAAACATTGATTCAATGTTCATTTCTTTCACACAAAAACACTCTTTAGGATTTCTAGATTTGCACATAAAATTTAATAAGCAAAAACAGATTTTTACAAGTGAAGAAAAATACCTCCAGGCACAAACTGCCTCCTCAAGCTTGCTCCAAGAAACCAACTCCTCAATGCTGCTCCAAATGGCTGCCCAAGAAGCTCCTCACTCCAGCTACAATGCTTGCCCAAGACTCCTCACTGCTGCTCCAAAAACAAACTCAACAACTCCTCACAAACTCTCACTCAAATGCATGAGATGGCTGTGAGAGAATGAGAGGGGTTGAGTGGGTTAAATAGGGTTTAGGAGAGGGGAATGGACCCCAAAGACCAAATAGGCAAAATTAGAATCGGTTTGGAGTCCCCAAAAAAAGTAAAAAAAAAAAATCGCTGATTCGGGTTTCATATGGGCCGTTGTCACCAACTCGGCCAAGTTAGAGCGGGCTTGGCCGAGCGACCGAGTTGTTAGACAACTTCGCTGGCTCGGTATTAACCTGGCCGACCGAACCGAATCCTTGGCCGAGTCGCATATTTTAGGCTTGGCTTGGACCAACTCGGCCGAGTTGGTTCCGAGCCGACCGTTTTTTAAAACAGAGCTGAGCACACACATTCCTTCATGGAGTTCTAGTTAGCACTAGTGGCCAGTTTGTTTGACAGGAGTATGAGTCGACTTCGAATGATGTCCTGGCACGTCGATAGTGTATGGGGTTGTAGGATGGATAACATGCTTTGGCAAGAGTTATTTAGATGGGTTAGCATTGGTATGCCACCAGGTAGGGCATTGTATGGAGACGATGATCTTCCATTGATGTATTGGGCATAGGGGCCATCGAGGATCAACGCAACAGTGACACCCCCTCTGGCATGTGAGGAGCTATGGCACTCAAATTTATCAGGGCAAATTAGGAGGGGTGATTCACATCACAGTGGATACACTCGTGGAGTGATAGATACATTGGCACATGCGGGATACCAGTTGATACAGGGTGATACAACAGTAGGCTGTGGCATCCAATGGTGTAGAGAGATATGTCAGTGTACAATGGGATGCAAAGGAGTTCATTGATACATGGTTGTATGCAGTGGTGTATGGTGTTGCACAGAGGGATCTTGGAGCGTTTCCTCCAGGGAGACCTTATGATAAGGGCGTTAGGCGCACCTTTGGGTTTGGCCTACCTAGGATTAGTGAGGGGATGGAGGAGCACTTGGGAGCATCATGTCTTCGATTGAGATATCAACAGATTAGAGACAAATAAAGGGTCATTCATAGGACTACCCTTGGGTACCCATATGGACTCTTGATCATAACCTTGGGGATTCACACACATATCACTCTCCAGTGCTGTTTACTGTCGTAGAGGGTTTGGTTGTCACCCCTTAATACGCTCATCATGAGCAACATGAAATGGGAGGCTCACCTGACACAATTGGATGGGACACAGTGCATTAGGAGGAAGACTTCCTAGTTGAGGCATATGGTTATGGCACGAGTTGATAGATGCAGGCTTGGGCATGGCTTGATCTACTGCAGAGATAGCTTATGTTCCGCCCCTAAGTTCACACTTAGGGAGATGCATGATACACTTTTGGCAGGACATTCCGAGGCATTACATGAGCATGAGGTACAACAGATGGTAGACCTCTCTTACAGGAAGTGGTTTAGACTCCAGACAGTATTAGGGTGCATCAGACAGGACATGAAATTTATTTGCATGATCCGGCAGGAGCAGGGTTGTTTAGCAAGCACTATGCCGATTATCGATACATGGTGTCCATCTATTGATTGCATACAAGGGTTGAAGGAGAGACATGGATGTGTTCCAACAACTATTAGCACTACGCATCAACAGTCAATAGAGATTGGGAGTTGTGAACTTCCTATTTGGCTGTGGAATTCAGGGATCTAGTTGGTTGATAGATCACTCCACTTCTCGATGAGCAGAAATATGACAACGAGTGATCTAGTTGATTTTGGGGTTGACATGTGGAGGATTGCTGAGACATTCACCATATGGTGAGGCAAGTTTCCCCTTTTGTTGCTTGGGATCGAGTCTAGTTGTAAGCCAGTAGGCTCTGACCTTGCTAAGATGCCTTGGTAGGATGTCCTTCATATTTATGGGTTCGGACCTTACAAATATTTTGGCATATGGTTCCAGGCGAGGAGGATTCAGTATGAGCACGATGGGCAGTTAGTTTTTGTTTTTCCAAGGAAAAAGCGTAATTTTCATTAAAATTTTAAGAAAATTACATGTTGTATGCCAGCATTGTGTTATGCTTTCACTACTGTCAGTTGGTGGAGTTCTGTTGTTGCTTAAATGTTACAAAATCCTTCATTAAACTTGAAGGTGCAAAAACTATATACATACTGTTTGGTAGACTGTTCTGCAGATAATAAAAACAAGACAAAGCAAAATAAAAACAGAGAAACCATGGTTTGGATTGATCCTGTCGATCAATCCTGAGAAACTGCCTCCTCATCTATATATGGTCTGTGATATATCTGGAAGAATTCACCATTCCTGTTGTTGACCACTACGTGTCAACTACCCATAGTAGTACACCCCCTTTTTTCGCAAAAGGGATAGTGCTTGATCGATGTGTCCGTGCCATTCGACTTCCATCATCAGCCAGATCGTGTTATGTTGTAAACCCAGTCTGCATGTGTAAATTGTAAATAATCTTAGCAGATATGAGTTATGTATGTAAATTGCCTAGGTGGACCTAATGTTTTAGTGATAATCTACATTCCGGAAGGTTTTTTGTCTCACCGATCCATGATCGGTAGAGTTTTCCTTCAGCCTAACCCCAAAGCCGGAATGAATTTTGTCATTGAAATCTTAGGGGAATCCTAGTGTGTTGATCTACTAGATTATCTTTGGTCGCAGAACTGGGTGGTCTATGTCAAATGGGGTTTTCCCCCTTGAGATGTAAAATTGTAAGAGCCATGATGTAAAGTGTCTTGAGGGTTAGAAAAATGTTTTAATCCCCTCATAAGTCCTAAGTCCTAGGTCCTAGGTGACTTTTTCAAAGGCTAAGTTCGAGGATCCAAAAATAAAAATTAAGAAAATTAAAAAATCAAATAATAGATTAAAAAATAATAATAATAATAATAAAAATAAAAATATATATATTTTTTTAAATAATTAAATAATAATAATAATAATAATAATAATAAATAAAAAAAATTAAAAAAAAATATAAGTCGAAATTTTGAGAAAACAAATGCAAAATTTTAATTTTTAATTTATTAAAAATTTGACGGATAAGATTAAAAGATATCTTGATCCTCATTGATGGACGAGATCATTTTGACATGGATCACTCGAACTAGCTGTTGGGAATTTTTCCTTTAAATAGGGTGCTAGGAGTCATTTGAGATCATTCGATCTGTGAGTCTTGTGCTGAAGAAAGCTCTCTTGTAAACTTTTTTCTTGTGCAATAAAGAAAGACTTTGGGGTTGAAATCTTGCTGGTGTTACTCTCTTGAAGTGCTGTAAGCTGCTTTATTTTCTGCATAATTTTGTTTTCAGCCATTAGTAATAGCTTGGTGAAGAGTGATGTTGAACACAAGTATCTTGTTTACTCACTAGGGTTTTAATAGTAGTAGAATTTCTGGAAAGAATGGCAGGTATCTCCATTGGATTTGGAATTTAGTACTGTTTTTTCCCTCTTTATTGATAGCTGAAGTGAGTTGTGCAGGAAATCCAGATTGAGAAGATCAACGGGCGTTAGGGGAAGTTCTAGGCTGAACCAGCCAACTCTCGAAAAGCATTCTCTTGTAGAGCCCAGCCAGTTTCGATTCTGGGTCTATCATTTAAGTTTATTTTTGAATTGCATGAGAGATTTCTGAAGTATCTCATAGTAAATTTGAATTTTTGAAAATATTATTGAGGATTACTGACAAATCTGGCTGTTGTAGAGCCATAAATCTGTAAATATTGTAATTTTAATTTTAATTTTAATTAATTAATTAATTATTTATTTATTTTTTAATTTTTTAATTTATTTTATTTTATTTTATTTTTTATTATTTTATTTTATTTATTATTATTTTTTTTTCTCATTGGTTTGTAGGGTTTTAGTTTTAATCCTTGCATATATCATCTCTGGGTGTTTGTTTTGCCATTGCAGGTTGCAGGTCTGAGAAGAAATTTTGTTTGAAGCCAGATCTAGGCCCTGGAGGGCAAGATCTGGCCTTAGGATCAGTTCTTGCAGGGTTTATCTAAAGAGATTTCAGTTCTTTTCAGGCTGTTTACTGTTGCCCAGGGTTTTATTTTTGCAGGAAAATTTTCAAAAAAAAAAACTTTGCCAAAGCCTCTTCTTAGTGATCTGTCAAACCACGCTTCTCTAGATCACGCAGCTCGAGTTATCACCATCACTCCAAAACTTGCACGTACAACAAACTTTCGAATTTTTTTGTTGTTGTTGTCGCCTTGCTGCTCGAATACACTTAAGCTCCATTCTTCATCCAACTCCAACCTGCATCTTCAGGCCAGCCCCACGCAGCTTTTCATTTTTCTCCCATCGCTCTCTTCATTCTCTGCTCTATTCATTGATGCTTTGAATCGCTGCGTCCATTTCCAACCGGCTGTAGCTTTCCTCCCACGCACAGCCAATTTTGCTGTCTCCCTTCCTGCGTGCTGGCTCCCGTCAGAACCTGCTCTCACACTAGCTACGCAAAAGAAAAATTCGATTGTGAATTTTTTTTTGGTACGCTGCGTTTTTGATTTCATGGTTTATGTATATAAGTTAGGGTAACGTATTTTTGTTTCATTTGGTTAGAATTATATTTTTTGTTTTAGTTTTAGATCTATTTCCTTTTAATTTTGTTTATTTAAATTTTAAATTTAGAACTTCAGAAAATAAAAATCAAATTTAAAAGAATTCGATTTTTTAGTGTGTTGTATATATTACATGTCACTTCTTTTTTTTTGTTTAGACTTTTAAATCTTAGTTTAATTTTAGTTTTAAATTTAGATTTATTTAATTTTGTTTAGATTTAGATTTTAATAATAAAAAATATAAAGATTTGGAAATTCTCTTTTTGTTTGTTCTATTTAGTTTTCATATATATTAGATGTTAGTTTAGTTTAGTTTAAATTCTAGGTTTTAATTTAGATTTGATTTTTTTTTTTTTAATAAATTTAGGATTTAAAAATAAATAAATTGAGTTTCATTTTTTTTTTTAAATTTATTTCGCTGATAGTCTTACTTTAAAAAAAAAAAAAAAAAAAAAATAATAATAATAATAATAATAACCTTTAAACTTTAGATTTTTTATTTAGATTTAAGTTACATTTATTTAGACTTTAGTTTTTGCTTTAGCTGAATTTTGTTTTATTTGAGAATATAAAAAATACAAAAAATTTTGGGAATATTTTGCCAGATTCAGTCTTGGCTCAAGGATTTGTTATGTTTGCAATATATCTTTTCTGCTAAGGCTAAAATTTTGATGTGGGATTAATATTTATCATTTTTATGTGGTTAAACATGCTTAAATGATCATTTGAAGATTAGCTATATGAATGTGATAACTGGTTGGCATTTGAAGTTTACGTGGTTATTTAAAGCATTTAATCTTTTTAATTGCTAGAATATTGTTAAGCCATTGAGCATTTATCGATTATCTCGCATTTGGTAAAAGTTAATATTTGTTTGAGTTATTTGATGGTAAATGATTGTTAATGAGTTCATATTTCTGCAAGCATTTGATATATAATCATTCAGTCATTAACTCCATAAGGCACTGGTCTATTAACTTAATAAAATGAATTAAGTGCTTGTTTCCCCTCGTGTCTCCCAACCCAACTGGTACACAGTTGGTCATCTGTTGTTCCATAGGGTCTACCCCCCTTAGCCGCGGGAGGCAGGCTTAAACGGAGAGATCGGGGATCAGGGTGACAGCCTCTGGTCTGAGCGTTGTCGTGACAATCTGTGCGACAACATTTTTTGGCGTCGCTGCCGAGGATAGAGTTTTTTCTGTCCTTGGTCCCTTCGACATTCATCTCGTTTCTTTCCTTTTGTCTTTAGCTCTTTCATTTCAAGCCTTTCCGTGTTTCACTTCCTGTCTGGGTGGCGACTCCACTTCATATATCATATGCAAGAGTGTATACTAGAAGACATCCAAGCAGTCTGTGCAATCCTGAAAGGGCTCTCAAGGTACGATTACACAAACTCTCTTCTCGTACACTTCTTGTTAACCTCGGACAAGAAGCCCTCTCTGATATCCATTTGCTTTTTACTAGTCAAGTTGGGCACGACATCATGGATATATATGCCCCTTGTGATTTTTCTAACATTCCAGGGTATCCCAATGATCTTCCATCACTTGGGATAGATAAGTTGCCTAGCTTTCAGGGAGATAATGCGATTAGTGCTAATTCGCATCTGAGAGATTTTAGTATATGGATGGCTAAGTACGCAAGGTCTGCTGATTTCGATCATGAGGATGTTAGAATGACTCTTTTTATTTTAACCTTGGGGGGCGATGCTTATGATTGGTTTGCAGAAAAGCCTCGGAATTCATTTAATTCCTTACAATCGATCATCGATGCCTTTAAAGAAAAGTATGGAGATAAGAGAGAAGGAAGACACCTCGTGAAAGCTATTAGTATAATAAAAAAGAGAGAGAATGAAACTGTTGAAGAATTTAACAAAAGGTTTAATGGTATTGTTAGAGAATTACCTCAAGACTATAAACCTACTGACAAATCTCTTCGAGATTTTTACATTGATGCCTTTAGTCCTGAGCCATCTTATGAATTAAGGCGTGCTAGACTTAATGATTATAGAGATTGCCAAGCCTTAGCTATAGAGCTTGAAAAGGACAAGGCAACATCTGGGAAGTCTGAGATCCCAGGTTTCGATAGGGCTGCTACGAAACTAAAAGAACCTAAAGGAAAAGCAGTTCAAGAGCCTGAAAGCGAGCTTGTTCAGAAATTGCTCCAAAAGATCGAAAGCATGGAAATTAATCATAATAAGGAGATAGCTACTTTGCAGAATAGGTTGGTCCAAATGGAAAGAGCACAAACGCAAAATTTCCAACCTCGAAATAATAATAACAGAAATAACAATTGGCAAAAGAAGGGTCAATCTAGTGAGCAGAGACCTCCTAATCCACTTACTAATTTGGTTGATAATGCTCCTCGTTACTGTTGGGTTTGTGATGCTCTTCATGGAGAGGCCACTTGTCCCATTGTTAGAAGAATTTTAGATAATGGAATGTTTGGGGTAGGTGATCAAATAAATGTAGTAGGTAGCAAGTTTCCTTTGTCTATGGATGATTGGATAGAGGTCAAGGAAAATAGTCGTGACGTTATGAATCCTTCATCAGCTTTTAGTATAAATAACCCTGAAAATGAAGATGACATTTTGGCGAGATTATATGGTGAAAAACCCTCTCCTGAGCAAATCATGGAAATTGCTAGAGATAAAGGTTTGACCTATCAGAGAAGGGATAAAGATCAGAGCGGGAATCAAATTCCCCCTCAGACTTTTAACCCTGGTTTAAACTCTGGATCAGATGTCGATTTGGGAAGTTGGTTCAACAATGCGAAAATCTGGGTTCCTGTCTTCGAGATTGCTAAAATCCCTTCCCAAAGAGATAAGTTACTAAAAGCTATTCAAGATCCTCAAGTAAATATTTTTCAACAGAAGACTCGGGAAGCTGACTATCACGATGCTCCCATATATTTGCAAAGCTTAGATGTGGATTACAAAGATCACCAGCCTTTCTTTATCACCTTGTTAGTTAATGGATATAAATTGAGTAATTGCATGTTGGATTCTGGTGCATCAGCTTGTGTAATGACTAAAAGGGTCATGGAACAACGTAACTTAAGAGTTTCTAGACCCAACTATAATATATGTGCCATGGATTCTAAGAAAATTGAAGTGCATGGTTTGATCAAAGATTTGCAAGTTCATCTATCAGTTTATCCAGACATCATGATTGTTATGGATATTGTTGTTGTTGATGTGCCTGATGCTTGGGGTATGCTTTTATCTAGAAAGTGGGCTTCTGATCTAGGAGGAAGCATTCAAATGAATTGGTCATATGCTATGATTCCTTCTCCTAGGGGTGATGGTTTTATAAGACTTAACAGTGAGCCCGAAAGAAAATTCCATGTTGAAGATCCTAAGAGACCTCACAACGAGATAATTAAAGAGCAATCTGACATTGGGAATTATGCTATCATGTCTAATTTCATAATTCCTCCTGATGACAAGATTAAGGATCTCAATGGTAGAGTTTGGTACATGTACTTTGATGGTGCATCGTTTAGGCATGGTAAAGGTGCTGGAATAGTGCTTAAATCTCCCCTTGATCACATTTTCAAGTTTGCCTACCGATTAGAATTTGAAGCAACCAACAATGGCGCCGAATATGAGGTTTTATTGTTGGGACTTGAATTGGCAAAGTCTTTGAAAATTAAGTTTCTTAGCATTAAGGGGGATTCTGATTTAATTATCATGCAACTTAAAAATAAATTCACATGTAAAAATCAAAGATTAAGAAATTATCGAAATGCTATGTGGGATACTATGGAGCAATTTGATGCCCTTGACCTCAAAGCTATCCCAAGAGAGAAAAATAGTTTGGCAGATGAACTTGCCGTAGCTGCTACTACCTTCCAGTTATCTGATGAGCTAATTAAGGATAAGATCATAATGGAAGTAATATTTAGACCATCTGTTCTAGATAACTCAAAGCATTGGCAAGTCTTTAATGATGAAAAGCAAGTCATTCATTTTCTTAATAGTTTGGATGAGTTTGAGGATTTCCGGATAGATTCTGAGGAGGATAGATCTTTAAATTATGAGCATATCATAAATCCTACTCCTAGGAATGTGGTTCCCTTAGAGCAACACTTTGATCGTCACGATGCCACGAAGTGGAGAGAGGAAAATAAAATGGACCCAGGCGATTATCTCGAGATAAACATTGGTACTTATGAAAACCCAAAGATTGTTAAAATTGGTAAAGGTACTAGTGTGGAGGAAAGAAAAAAGTTAACTAATTTACTTCGCGAATATCGAGATGTTTTAGCTTTTTCTTATGATGAATTAAGGGGCTATAGGGAAGATGTCATGGAACATACTATCCCCTTAAAAGATGAAAATGCTAAACCCTTTCGCCAGAAACTTAGGCAAATTAACCCTAAGTTAGCCCCTTTGGTTCAAAAAGAGCTTGCGAAAATGCTTGCGGCGGGAATTATCGCTCAAACAAGGCATTCGACATGGTGTTCAAATCTGGTGATTGTTAGGAAAAAGAACGGTACGATAAGGCTTTGTGTCGATTTTCGAAACCTTAATCTAGCATGCAAGAAAGATAATTACCCTTTGCCAAACATGGAAACTTTATTGCAAAGAGTAACCGGTTCTGGAATGATGTCATTGCTAGATGGTTTTTCTGGGTACAATCAGGTATGGGTTAAAAAGGAAGATCGTCATAAAACCACATTCACCACGCCATGGGGTACTTTTGAATACATTAGAATGCCGTTTGGATTAACCAACGCTGGGGCTACATTTCAAAGGGCTATGGATTATGCCTTCAAGGGGTTAATCGAGAAATTTATTGAGATTTACCAAGATGATCTTACTGTATTTTCTAAAGATGGTATCAGTCATATAAATCATCTTAGGCAGGTTTTCGATAGATGTAGAGAATACAAGATTTCTTTGAATCCAGCTAAGTCCGTTTTTGGAGTAACCGAAGGGAAATTACTTGGCCATATCATTTCTAAGGATGGAATCAAGATTGATCCTGAAAGAATTGAAGAAATCCAAAAGATTCCTCTTCCTCATAATCTTAAATCCCTTCAGTCTTTCCTTGGAAAGACAAATTTTCGTAGAAGGTTTATTCCAAATTACGCAGAAATAGCTAAGCCTATTCAAAGTCTTCTGAAGAAAGATGTGAAATTTGTTTGGCAAGAAGACGGCAAAAAGGCTTTCCAAGAAATCAAATACGCTATTGCAAGAGCCCCTATCTTAGTTAGTCTCGATTATTCGAAGGATTTCATGATTTTTTCTTTCGCTTCCGAAAATACCATTGCCGGTGTCCTGTTACAAAAGAATAAAGATGGTCATGAACAACCTATTGCTTTCATGAGTAGAGCGCTTCAAAATTCCGAATTAAAGTACAATACCATGGAAAAGCAAACTTATGCCTTGGTAAAGTCTTGAGTCTTGCGCTGAAGAAAGCTCTCTTGTAAACTTTTTTCTTGTGCAATAAAGAAAGACTTTGGGGTTGAAATCTTGCTGGTGTTACTCTCCTGAAGTGTTGTAAGCTGCTTTATTTTCTGCATAATTTTGTTTTCAGCCATTAGTAATAGCTTGGTGAAGAGTGATGTTGAACACAGGTATCTTGTTTACTCACTAGGGTTTTAACAGTAGTAGAATTTCTGGAAAGAATGGCAGGTATCTCCATTGGATTTGGAATTTAGTACTGTTTTTCCCTCTTTATTGATAGTTGAAGTGAGCTGTGCAGGAAATCCAGATTGAGAAGATCAACAGGCGTTAGGGGAAGTTCTAGGCTAAACCAGCCAACTCCCGAAAAGCATTCTCTTGTAGAGCCCAGCCAGTTTTGATTCTGGGTCTATCATTTAAGTTTATTTTTGAATTGCATGAGAGATTTCTGAAGTATCTCATAGTAAATTTGAATTTTTGAAAATATTATTGAGGATCACTGACAAATCTGGTTGTTGTAGAGCCATAAATCTGTAAATATTGTAATTTTTTTTTTTGTTAACTGGTTTTTAGGGTTTTAGTTTTTAATCCTTGCATATATCATCTCTGGGTGTTTGTTTTGCCATTGCAGGTTGCAGGTGTGAGAAGAAATTTTGTTTGAAACCAGATCTAGGCCCTGGAGGGCAAGATCTCTAGCCTTAGGATTAGTTATTGCAGGGTTTATCTAAAGAGATTTCAGTTCTTTTCAGGCTGTTTACTGTTGCCCAGGGTTTTATTTTTGTAGGAAAATTTTTGAAAAAAAAAAAACTTTGCCAACCCTCTTCTCAGCAATCTGTCAAACCACGCTTCTCCAGATCACGCAGCTCCAGCTATCACCATCACTCCAAAACTTGCACGTATAACAAACTTTCGAAATTTTTTTTGTTGTTGTCGCCTTGCTGCTCCAATACACTTCAGCTCCATTCTTCATCCAGCTCCAACCTGCTTCTTTAGGCCAGCCCCACACAACTTTTCATTTTTCTCCTATCGCTCTCTTCATTCTCTGCTCTATTCATTGATGCTTTGAAATGCTGCGTCCATTTCCAGCCGGCTGCAGCTTTCCTCCCACGTGCAGCCAATTTTGCTGTCTCCCTTCCTGCGTGCTGGCTCCCGTCAGAACCTGCTCTCACACCAGCTACGCAAAAGAAAAATTCGATTGTGAAATTTTTTTTGGTATGCTGCGTTTTTGATTTCATGGTTTATGTATATAAGTTAGGGTAACGTATTTTTGTTTCGTTTGGTTAGAATTATATTTTCTGTTTTAGTTTTAGATTTATTTCCTTTTAATTTTGTTTATTTAAATTTTAAATTTAGAACTTCAGAAAATAAAAATCAAATTTAAAAGAATTCGATTTTTCATTGTGTTGTATATATTACATGTCACTTCTTTTTTTTGTTTAGACTTTTAAATCTTAGTTTAATTTTAGTTTTAAATTTAGATTTATTTAATTTTGTTTAGATTTAGATTTTAATAATAAAAAAAAATCATAAAAAATATAAAGATTTGAAACTTCTCTTTTTGTTTGTTCTATTTAGTTTTCATATATATTAGATGTTAGTTTAGTTTAGTTTAAATTCTAGGTTTTAATTTAGATTTGATTTTTTTTTTTTTTTATAATTTAGGATTTAAAAAAAATAAAAATTTGAGTTTCATTTTTTATTTATTTAGCTGATAGTCTTACTTAAAAAAAAAAATATAATAATAATAACCTTTAAACTTTTTTTTTTGGTTAAATTTAATTCCCTTTCCCGTTCTATAGTTTACATTTTTTTATTTAGATTTAAGTTACATTTATTTAGACTTTAGTTTTTGCTTTAGCTGAATTTCGTTTTATTTGAGAATATAAAAAATACAAAAAATTTTGGGAATATTTTGCTAGATTCAGCCTTGGCTCAAGGATATCTTATGTTTGCGATATATCTTTTCTGCTAAGGCTAAAATTTTGATGTGGGATCAATATTTATCATTTTTATGTGGTTAAACGTGCTTAAATGATCATTTGAAGATTAGCTATATGAAAGTGATAACTGGTTGGCATTTGAAGTTTACGTGGTTATTTAAAGCATTTAATTTTTCGAAATTTTAATTGCTGGAATATTGTTAAGCCATTGAGCATTTATCGATTATCTCGCATTTGGTAAAAGTTAATCTTTGTTTGAGTTATTTGATGGTAAATGATTGTTAATGAGTTCATATTTCTGCAAGCATTTGATAGATAATCATTCAGTCATTAACTCCATAAGGCACTGGTCTATTAACTTAATAAAATGAATTAAGTGCTTGTTTCCCATCGTGTCTCCCAACCCAACTGGTCCACAGTTGGTCATCCATTGTTCCATAGGGTCAACCCCCCTTAGCCGCGGGAGACAGGCTTAAACGGAGAGATTGGGGATCAGGGTGACAGCCCCCAGTCTGAGCGTTGTCGTGACAATCTGTGCGACAACACCTGTATTCCTGTATTATCCATTGTCCTCTGTTCAGTTGCGCGACCTCTTTGGAAAGAAGGTCAGTGACTTCATTCCTTTCCCTGTAAATATGACAGCAGACAAAGGATTCAAACTGTGATTTTAAACCAATTGTTTCTTCCAGCATGTCTCTGAGTGTGTGCATGTGACAGTGATAAGACCCATTTATCCAATTTATGATGAGCTGAGAGTCCCCAAAAATTTGAATCGAAGGGCAATGTTTTTCCAGGGCAAAGAGGAGTAAATGTCTGAGGCTGTTTAGTTCGGCATAGTTATTTGTGCCTCTTCCTAATCCCACTTTCAATTTGAAATTTACTGTCTCTGACAGGTGAAGGATAGCTCCTCCACCACAACCTTCAGGGTTGGCAGAGCCATCGAAGTATGCCCAAGGCTGGTCCTTATCAATAGTTTCAGGGACAATAATTCGGGGGGGGGGGGGGGGGGGGGGTGCGCGGATCTTTGTCTTCGGGGAGAGAATTGTAGATGGCTAGGATGTTGTTGCACAAAGCTGCTCCCAGAATGTTCTTGTCCTGAAAGATCTTGTAATTCCTGGTGATCCAGATGCCCCAGCAAATAATAAGGGGCAGATTTTTTTGTTTCTGATTGGTAGTTTTGGACCACCAGGACTCCCAGGCCTCTTTGATATTGCTGCCTGTCCAACGACAAGGTAAATTTTGCCCGATGGTGATTGTATTCCAGATCTCAACCGAGACTGGGCAGTGGAGAAATAAGTGATCCGTGTCCTCTGTCGCAGAGTTGCAGAGACTGCATCTAGACGGCCCATGGATGTTTCGCTTAGACAGGTTGTGGTCAGTGGGGATTTTGTTGGAAAGGATAGACCAGAGAAGGAGTCTCGTTTTATGGGGGGCTTTCAGCTTCCATAAAGAACTCCACCACCAACAATGTGGACCTGTAGCACGATTTTCCATTAAGGAGGCAAACCCGGCTTTGGGGGTGTAGTTTCCGGTGGTAGCCTTGGCCCAAATAAGCCTGTCTTCTCTGTCAGTGATCTTTACATTTGCCTCCTCCAGGCCTCCCACAAAGCCAGACCAGTCCGCTCTCCATCTGTCTCTGATGCCCAGAGTGTCGAAACTCTTCCAAGGTCTGTGAGGTGCTTCAGCCCATCCTTCCGCTTGAATGTGTGCAAGGAGGGTGTAACCCGCCTCACTGAGCTCCCGTCTCATATCTTGAGGGAGGATATGGGCATTTCCACTGCCAACCCAAGGATCGGCCCCAATTCTGATTTGTGTACCATTCCCCACCTTCCAAGCCAGTCCTGATTTTATGATGTTCATAGAATGGATGACTGTCTTCCAGATGTTTGAGGCCCCCGAGTGGTGATGCTGTGTGCTACGAAGCCAGTCAGTGGTGGTCTGGGGAAAGATATACTTGTTATAGATTACTTCAGTCCAGAGACTATTCGAAGAGATGATTTGCCAGACCAACTTTGCTCCCAGAGCCTTAGCAAAATCTTGGGGTTCCTTTAAGCCCCAGCCTCCCCACTTTTTTGGTTTTGCTATCCGCTCCCAATTTACCCAGGCGAAGACTTTGCCATCTGTTTGTCCCCTCCAAAGGAATCTACAGCAGATCTGTTTGATTCTATGATGGATGCCTTTTGGGATCCAAGCCAGCGACATCCAGTATACCGGGATGGCCTCTAGGACTGATTTGATAAGAGTGAGTCTCCCTGCCCTGGAAAGCCATCTCTGTTGCCAGATATTTATGCGGCCTTCGATCTTAGCTATCAACCAAGCCCAATCTGCAATGCGGTATCCGTTGGGCTTGAGGCGGAACCCCAGGTATCTTAGGCCAACATCCAGATCTTGTCTCACAAAGTCGAAATGTTGGGAGGCAAAGCGTTGCTCATTTGGATGGCAGGAGCTGAAAGTGATTGTTGATTTTGTAGTATTCGGCTCCATTCCTGTAGCTTTACAAAATAGAGTTAAGATTGCCTTGAAAGTAGAGGAGTCTCTAACGGACCCGTTTAGAAAAATTAGAATATCATCAACAAAGAGAAGGTGAGAGATGGTGGTCCTGTCACTGATTCTTACACCCCTTAGAGTGCCATTGTTTCTAGCTGAAGAAATAAGTCTGCTGAGTCCTTCCATTATCAGTAGAAACAAAAGAGGGGAGAGCGGGCAGCCTTGTCGGAGCCCTCTTTCGGCATGAAAAAAGTTTGATGCTGCACCATTTATCAGGACACTGAAAGAAACCCCTGTGAAGCAGCAGCCCACCCATTTGATGAACTGGTGGGGGAAACCTATGTGAGTTAGCATGAGCTGTAAATAGGTCCAGTTGACCTTGTCGAAAGCTTTAGACAGATCAATTTTCAGGATGGAAGCTTTTTTTGATTCAGATTTTATAGAATGTAACATTTCCTGTGTAGTGCCAATAGCTTCCTGTATGTGACGGTGGTTAAGGAACGCAAATTGTTCCTTGGAGATCATTCTTGAAAGAATGGGTTTTATGCGAAGGGCAATGATTTTGGAGAAAATCTTGTAGATGCAGTTACAGAGTGAAATAGGTCTGTAGTCATCAAAAGTTTGAGGATTGTCCACTTTGGGGATAAGGGCTAAGAAGGTAGTGTTAAAAGCTTCAGGCATAGTCCCAGAGGTTTGGCAATCTTTTGCAGCTAGCAGCAGGTCTTGGCCAATGAGTTAAAAAAAAATGGTAAAAAATTCGATGGGCCAGCCGTCTGGCCCCGGACTTTTGTCTTTGCCCATGCTCTTGAGAGTGGCCTCCAGTTCATCAAGGGTGATGGGCGCATTCAAAATCTCCTTATCCTCTTCTTCAACGAAGAGAGGGACTGCCTCAGTAACACGGAGAATCTCGGCGATGTTAGCTTCCCTAGGGCTCTTATAGATATCTGAGAAATGTCTGACCCCTAGGTCCGCCAGATGAGCAAAAGTGTTGGCTTCTCTTCCGTTTTGGTCCCTTAGAGCCCAAATGGTGTTGATATTCCGCCTTCCTCTGGCGTACTATTGGAAGAACTTTGTGTTTTCATCTCCCGCTTTTAGCCAAATTGCCCTGCTCTTAAGCCTCCAAGTCTCTTCAGCTCTTCGGAGAATTTTGATTTTTTCCTTTTCTAACTTGACCAGATGATCCCTGGAGTCGAAGGTGGAGTAGCTCATCAACCCCCGGGATTCGAGGAGGGCCAGCTCAACCTCAATCTTAGCCAGATCCTTTTCATCCTTCTGTTTCCTGGTCTTAATCCAGGCGATAGTTTCTTGTTTGAGCCGATTTAAGTTATGAGTTATGGCGGATCCTGGCGATAGCCCCTCCTCCCTGTTAAAGTGGGTCCAGTTCCTATTAACCAGGTCCTGGAAACCTTCTTCCCCTATCCATGCTGCATTGAATTTGAAGGGGGATCCCGACTTCTTGGCCTCATCTTCCAGATCCAGGAAAATAGGGGAGTGGTCAGAGCTTCCTCCAGTGCCAACCCAGTGTTTGATACGTCCTAGTCTGTTTAGGAGATGGGATTTGATGAGGAAGCGGTCAAGACGACGGGCTAGGGCATGTTCCCCGACTCGACGATTCCTCCAGGTAGGCATTTTCCGGCAGAGTCGATGCTTAGGAGATCATGGTCATCCAAAAGTTTCTCAAAATAGCCTGTGAGGGCGTCTGATTGGGCCCTGTGTCCCCAGGATTCGGCCATCCCCAGGGAGAAGTTAAGATCTCCCCCAATTATAATATCATTAGTCTGCATGAAATCTTGCTGGAGAAGGCTATCCCAGAAAGCCTCTCTGTGATGGCATGGCTCGTAGATGTTGATAATTCTTAGAGAAAAGAGGGGGGAGTTTGAGATGATATCCGCACCCAAAAAACCTTGCCCACCCCAAGCATTGCTTATTTTGACTGTGAGGCTGTTAAAACCCAGAGCAAGACCTCCCGAGCGACCTCTGGCATCCAGGTAGAAGAAATCCCAGTTGGGCAAAAAGGTTTTTAGAGTGTTGTGGATCAACTGACCATCACCAAGTGTTTCTTGTAGCATTAAGAAGTCCAGTTTTTGAGAATGACAGAGTCTTTTAAGAGCCAATTTTTTGTCGGGGTTGGCTAGCCCCCTACAATTGAAGGAAAGACCTTTCATGGATTCACAGAGGCAGGGTTCCCCTTTGCTCTAAGGACCTGGTCGATGGGAGATTGTATGCCTGAGGCCACCTCTAGGCTGGCTCGTTTGATGGCTTTGGAGATGTGGGATTGTCTGCCCCGAGGGGCTTTCGGGGGAGGGGGGGAATAGGGTCTTCCTCCAATCCAAAGGCATGGAGGGGGGGGGGGGGATGGAACGCAGATTATATTGGTGGGATGAGCTGAAGGTTGAGGCCCCAAGGGTTTTGCTGACAGGGGGATGGCTAAGGGTGCAAGGGGAGGGAAGGGATGGGGGAGGGGTTGAAATCACCGGGCAGCTAATTTGGCTCAGCTTGGGGAGAGGGGAGATAATATTCGAAGTTAACAAACAAGAAATAGAAGCATCAATACTATAAACAGACAGAGTAATAGAGATAGGAGGAGAGGAGGTACCTGTGAAGCCCACGCCTTCTTTGGAGCGAGCCCTAGTGCTCGGCGCCTCAGAGTGCAAGAAAACGGATCCCGGGAGACCAGGAGTAGTAGGAGGGCGTCTACTATGGCCCTTGGACAGTCTGGATTGCATGTCTGAAATCTCTGCCATACCCAAATCTGTCTGTGTGTTGGCCACTGCGAACCTTCTTGGGGAGGACGGGCTATGCCCTGTGATTAGGGGGCAGGCTTTGTAGAGATGGCCAACTTCATGGCATTTCCTGCACCTGAAAGGGATGCCCTCGTAATCCAATTCCTGCCAGCGGGTTGTAGATCCCATATGGAACTGATAGCTTTCCACTAGACCGTCCCTGGTGTCCAAATAAACTAAGATACGGGCCATCGCCAGAATGCTGGTGTCCATATAAGATCTGTCGTGGTCGAGATAGGTGCCAAGGTCGTCCCCAATGATCCTGAAAATGTCCTCAGACCAGAACTGTAGCGGGAGGCTTGGAAGGCGAACCCAGATCGGCCCTGCTCCCAGACTCTCCTTCTCCGGGTCGAATAGTGTGGACCATCTCTTTAGAAGTACTGGGGTCATTTCTATGTGCCAGAAGTGGGTAAGTATCCAGTTGACATCCTCTGGCTCGTAAAAAATTAGAGCAAACCAGCCTCTAGACAACGCCAACACTGTAGGAAGTTGCGGCAGAACATTCCCCCACACCTCCATGGTCCATCGTTTCAGCCTTCCTGGCGAGTAGTTCCTGCCGCGCACTCGCCCGACTAGCACCGTGCTCTCGGTTAGGGCGGCCTTATCCATTCCTATGCCTTCCCCAAAGACCAGGGTTCTGCCCCGTTCCCTAGTTTAGAAAGCTTGGATGGCTTGACCTTTTTTGGCTTAAGGGCCTGTTGGTCTGGTTGACTGTTTTCTTCTCTATCCGGACTGTGCTCAGGGTCTGAGTCCCTTACCTCCTCTCTGTCTGGTTCATTATTCACTATGCCTTCAAAGTAGCCCGAGGGTTGGGGCTTGTCCCTTTGGTCGAAGGATTGCGTACAATCCTGTGAGTGCTCAGATTTGTTGTGCCCTTTGTTTAGAACGCCGTGGTCACTGTTTAGCTCGATGGAGCCTAGGATCGGTTCATCCTGAAACCCTATGCAGAAACCCTCGCCTCCTTGATGCACTTCTGTGAGCTGATGTTGACCGTTCCAGGCTAGAAAATCAGTCGGTGAAGGAATAGTAAGGAAAGGGGAGGTTGAACCCTCAACAGGGTTTATGAAGCCCTCGGTGACCGCTACTCTCGGTTGAGAGATTTCCAATCCTGACAAGGAAGTTTCCATGTCTGCCAGTCCGTAAATGCCCTGGTTAACCTGTTCTGCCGGTGCGCTGTCCGTTTCCAGTCCAACCCCTCCTTGAGCCAACGGATGGGAGGCCACGAAGATCTCGGATTTTGGGCAGTTATCCGAGGTGTAGTCCACGAGCTCCTCCTCGTAACCCTCTTCCATTTACGGTGTTAAGATGCTGGTGGGGCTGGGACACGGGGTCACGGAGAAAACGACCCAAGGTGTAAACGGATGTAGTTGAGGAACCGCGCAGCGAAACCCTTCAGAAACTTAACCCTCAGCGTTCACTTCTTCAGGTCCTTTACCCGCGACGGTTTGTGTTTGGAGCTTGTGAAACGGCTGGACTCCCAAGACCATGAAAAACTAAGCTCGGCGGTGGGGAGGAAAACTGGGAGTCTATGCATCGAGAAAAGAGGCAGGCCGACAGTAAGAGACAGAGAATGTTGACACCTGCCGAAACGCCCACCTGACTGGTTATGCCTGCTCGAAGGAAGTAAAGAAACAACTCTAGGTCTGAACGAAAAACTGTCGCGGAGTGATAAGGGTCTGTGTTGAGAAACCACCCAGTATCGAACCTCGCCGCCTTCGCTATGGTTTCCTCCGATGGGCAGTTAGTTATGGCCAAAGTGATGCAACATCAACATGGCAGTTTATTTTTGAGATTACAATGGGACCTTGGCATTACAGGGCTTGGAAGTTAAACTACCATTAGGGATGAGCTAGTTTTTACAAGGGGAGATTAGATCTTCCATTGGGCTTCAAATTTACGGAGAGTGTTTCACCCCTTAGTGAATTGCTGATGTTATGGGGCACCTCACTGGTATGGTAGTAGGATCAACAGGAGGAGATCATGGTTAGCCCATGCAAACGAAGATTCTTCTCCACAAGGATTGGATTGTATCTTCAGGAGTACAATCTTGAAGTACATGAGATTGGTTTCCCAGTAGGGCAACTTCTCGAAGAGTTGATTAGGATTTTGCATTATCGGGATGCTTTACTTATTGGCGATATGCAAAGGGCTTTTGGTGACTATGCCTTGTTGGATAATGAGTGGAGCGAGGGATGCTTTACATTGATCATGATGGTTTGGGATCTAGATATCATGGGATTCATTCATGTTGGGGTAGTATAACAACATGGAGTGGCTCAGTGGTACATTTGGGACCTTAGTATTAGTTTCAGTTTGGGTTAGCTTGTGGAGCAACCACTGTGGAAAAATGTGTAACTAGGTTCGGTCTTCATAAGTATGAAATGTGTCTTTGTAAATTATAAAATGAAAATAAATTATTATTATTGGAGCATCGTTTCATGCTCAAGTTCTTTTATTTTATAGGTCAAGCACCCATTGAGTGCTTCTAGGGTTTGTCTAGGTCTAAGAGTCATTGTTATATAATGAAGACCCCAATGGGCACATTGTATCTTGTAAAAGAAAATTATTTTTGTCTTTAAGGTGTCGAAATGCCCTCCAAGATCAAGTCGGCCTAGGAGCTTTCAAGTCAGCCTAAGTGAAGAGGCATGTCTACCCTTGAAGAGTCCTTTATATAGAGAGGAACTCGTCCTCCAAAGGCTCACTCACTCATATCTCATTCTATGCGAAGAAGAGGACAAAGAAGAGGTTGAAGGAGAGGACAAAGGAAGTCAAAGTGTTTGGGCTAATTCTCTCTCTCACGTGCAAGTCGAAGTTAGGGTTTCTGAGCAAAGGTCATCTTTGGTTCGATCTTGGAAGGAGGAGAGGAAAGAAGTCAGGTGAAGTTTACTTAGGGCATCTCTCTAGTCCTAAGTCTCAAGGAAAGGCAAGCGAAGGGAAAAGGAAGGCTACTTAGATCAAAGTTTTCTAGTGTGGCAGCAACAGTTGCAGCAGTTGGAGGGAGACAGAATTTTGGATCTGTAGTAGGAGGTCAAAGTTCTTGCAACAGGAGGCCGAGTTAGTGATTGATCTTGATCTTGAAGGGTATTTGTCTGAGTCACTAGGTCATGGTATTTGTCAATTGAAAGATCTATAAGAAGAGAAGAGATTTAAGGGTTTTCCCCTCAAGAGGAGGGGTTTTGGCCTTGGCTTGCAACCTATATACTGTGTCATTGTTCTTATTGTTTTGGTAGTTGTTTGATGTATTTCATATTATAATAATAAAGAACAAAACTAATAAGGAAAAAGGTAACACAAGCAGTTATCAAGTTAAAGAGAATTATCATATTCATTGCCCTATTGATTTCTCAAGATGGAATCAGAGCCAAGGTTGGTAAAGGACATCATGAAGATCTCCTCTACAATGAAGAAGTTCATCAAGAAGTGTTCCAAGATAGCAAGCCATCTCAAGGAAGGTATCAAGAAAGCATGGAGTATCTTATCTTCTTCAAAGAAAGTATCAATCAAGGAAAAGGATGAAGGTCTCTTCTTGGCTCCCTCTAGCATATTCCAAGATGAAGACATTTGGGTAATTGATAGTGGTGCATCAAGACACATGACTGGCCATTCCAAACAATTGAAGACCTTATCGAAAGGAAAGTCCACCTATTAAGTGGAACTTGGAGACAACAAGAGCTGTCTTGTAAAGGGAATTGGATCAACATCTATAAAGCTGGAGAATGGAAGAAACATCCACCTCAACAACATTCTATTTGTTCCAGGTTTGCATTAGAACTTACTTTCGATTTGAAGCTTAGAAGATAAGGGTGATAGAGTAGCTTTCATTGATGGAAGGGTTGTTGGATGGAGTAAAGACTTTGTTAGAATTTCTAAGTTTAACTCGTTAGAATTCTTCTTGTACTGTCTGATTTATTTCTTCCTACTTGTTCAATTACTTAACAAGTTATTTACTATGTAAATACTGAAAATAAATACAAGTACAATATCAACATCTACAGATCATCAACTGAAAGTAAACAAGCACACAATTGACACCGTTATTTTTGGACCAATGTCCCTGGAAAAACCCAATGTGGGAAAATTGGTGCAATTATTCAAAGGGTTTTATTATTATGCAGCTTTCAGAATACAACTAGGGTGTCAGAAATGGCTCACCCAACAGAGAATGCCCTCGGCAGTAGTACCTCTCCTCAGAGACAGATATTCCGGCTGATTAATCACCGGATGAACGATCCCACAGCAACAATTGCAGCTTCTGCTGCTCTGCGTCGCTTTGAGAGGGACTACGTCACCCTATCTGGCTCACCAACTCCCAGTTTGTCCCACAAAATTCTCCAGCGCTACCTCTAGGCCTTGTGTCAGCTTTGCTAGCCTCTGCGTCAGCTTCTAGAGCCTCTGCGTCAGCCCCTAGACCCTCTGCGTCTCACACGTTGGCCTCTCTGGCTCTACGCAACTCCTGGCTGCCTCTGCGTAGCCTCCAGTTGCCTCTGTGTCAACCTCACTGGGCTCTGCGCTGCCTCTCTAGTACCAACTTTGCCTCTTTGCTATGTATTCACTGCCCCTTAGCTGCAACTCAGATCACTCACTCGATTTCCTCAGCAAACCCTGCCCCAGAAAATCGAATTCTTGATCTCTCTTGGTGTGTCCTCCAACTAACCCTCAAGCTTCCTCTTATACTTTTCTCGTTGGTCCATCAACGACCGAGAATAAATCTCTAATCAATGGCTAAGATTAGATTTGGCTTGATCCATGACTTTTGGAACATTCTAACTCAGTTTTATATTAATACCCATTAATATTTTATTTTTCCTAAGTTTAGACTTAGGAAATCCATTAAAAATATTAATTATTTTAATATTTCCCAAACCGGTTAGAATCTGCCCAAACCATTATGGGTCTTAGAGATTTCATGTGCTTTAGCCTCTCCACCAATTTTCATGGCTAGAGCACATCCGATGCTACCCGAAATCAACAGACTCAAGTATAGAACAAGCAAAATTCATTGGCATTCGAGAAGGAAGACTCTATAGACTAATATCTCCTGTGGCCCAAGCCCTAGTTCACATTGAAATTAGCTCGTGTGAACTCTGGCATAGACGATTTGGTCATCTACATTTCAAGATTCTTCCAACTTTAAGTTCCATAGTAGATGGAATACTTGAACTGAAGGAAGATCATGAAGGAGTATGTAAGGGATGTGCATTGGGTAAGAATACCAAGAGACCATTTGGAAGCAGTGCTTCACGGTCAAAAGAAATCTTGGATCTCATTCACTCCGATATATGTGGCCCTATGACTCCTAAATCACTTGGAGGTCATCTATATTATGTCACATTTATAGATGATCATTCAAGAAAGACCTGGGTTTACTTAATGAAAACCAAGGACAAAGTATTTACAAAATTTCAGGAATTCAAAGCCGAAGTGGAAAAGCTTACAGAAAGAAGAATCAAGATACCAAGATTTAATAATGGAGGAGAATATACATCCAAAGAGATTATTGTATTCTGTGAGAAGTCTGGGATTAAGAGGGAGTTGATAGTCCCATATAATCCCGAGCAAAATGGAGTTGCAGAACGAAAGAATAGATCCATTGAAGAAAGTGTAAAAGCAATGTTACATGATCAGGATCTACCTAAGTTTCTGTGGGGAGAAGCCACGAAGACAATTGTCTACATTCAGAATCGAAGTCCCCACAGATCTCTAGACAACAAAACTCCGGAAGAAGTGTTCACTGGAAAGAAGCCATCTGTAGATCATCTCCGGATCTTTGGGTGTCCTGTATATATCCATATACCAAAGGACAAAAGAAAGAAGCTGTATCCTTCAGGCATGAAGGGAACATTTGTTGGGTAAAACAACTCATTGAAATCTTATAGGATCTACATGAAAGACGGACATCACATAAAAGTCAATCGTGATGTCATATTTGATGAAAGCATAGCATTCAAGAAATCAAAGGAGCTTTCCATAGACTCTGATGATGAAGAACTTTTGGTATTTGAGGAGGAAGTTGACAAGGGGGAAGAAGAATCACACCATGAAGAAGAAGGTCCTAGTGAGCCTGTTCAACTTGTGGTCATCCCTGGAACAAGAAAAATACTTAATTGGTTGAAATCTACTCTACTTGATGCAGAAGGTCATGGGGCAACAAAAGGATCATTTAGAGAAAGCAAGAAACCCAAGAGATATTTTGGGTATGTTGCATACATGACTAAACTAATAGAAGCAGAACCATCCACTTTTGAAGAGGCTGTAAATAATCAGGAATGGAAAGATGCCATGAATGAAGAGTATCAATCTATAATGAAGAATGGAGTCTAGGAGTGTTATGAAACCAACTCAAGAAAAGATAGAAAAGATAGATCAACGCCTTAGAATTCAGCCTCTTCGAGGGGGCAACCTCTTTTACATTACATAAATGAACAATTCTTGGATGATACAAATGAAAAGACCTCCTTTCTATATATAAGAGTCTAAGGGGTCATAACATAATTAGAGCCAACATAACAATAATAATGTAAGGGCACAATAATAACAATAGTGGGCTTCTATGGGGCACAATAGTAACAATATGGGCATTACATGGGTACATCAATATAATAAGTGGGTTGTACTAATAACAATAAGGGGTTACACTAGTAGTATAGGGGCCTAACATGCCCCTCCTTCAAAAAGCGTTGTCCTCAACGCTTGAGTAGTTCTTGATGCTTCTGTATAAAATTCTTGTCCTCCCATGTGGAATCTTCAGCGGGTAAGTTCTTCCACTTGATGAGATACTCTGAAATTGATTGATTTCGTAGCTGTGGGGTTCTTGTTTCTGTGACTGCTCCAGGTTCCAATATAATTTTTCCTTCCTCTTCAATTTCTAGCAATATTGTTTGAATTGGGATCTTTTGCAACTTTTGAATAAGTGGCCATACTTCTTCGTCCTTCTTCCATTCATCCCTTGCTTCGTTTATCCAATCTGGTTGGATAATAGAAATAACACAAAACAATGCTTCCACATCCTCATCCTTGAAGAGTCTTCCCATTCGGTAAGGTCGCCATTTTTTAAGTGCATGTAGTATTGCCAACATTTCTTTCTCATAAATAGCTTGCTTGAGATGTAGCAGTAAAAATACCCAATCACCTACATCAAAACATTTTTCACTACGATGTTGATCTACCTGTTGTTTCGTTTGATTTTGCACCGAAGTGGCGTTATCTTTTAAAAGTTGGAGAACTTGTTGTTGATGCTCGATGTGATCTTTCACTGCTTGAACCTTTTTCTTCTTGATATGTCCTTCTATCTCTAGAGTTTGAGAAGTGGTAATTTCTTCCAATTTTTTACAAGATATGGTCGGATTCATTTCTTGATGCTCGATGTGATCTTTCACTTCTTGAACATTTTTCTTCTTGATATGTCCTTCTATCTTGATAGTTTGAGGAGTGGTAATTTCGACCAATGAATTACAAGATATGGTTGGATTCATTTCTTTCTCGATGTGATCTTTCACATCTTGCACCTTTTTCTTCTTGATATGTCCTTCTGTCTTGAGAGTTTGAGGAGTGGTAATTCTTGCCAATGCTTTACAAGGTATGGCCTGATTCATTTCTTCTTTCTCTGGGGTGGGGTCCTGGCGTATATCTTCTTCTTTTGATGTTTTTTGATCCTTTTCTTCCTCCTCTTCATATTCTATGTAAAATAATTTATTCTCAGCACACTTATGACTTTTAGTGCATTTGCTATCACAATTTAACAAAGCCCTTTTTCTCTTTTCTCTTTCAATTGTTGTGGTGTAACCCTTGTAGGTTGTAGAAGGCTAGGAGAAACAACACTTCCATCTTTATAGTTGTGAGGGGTATGCTTCCTGGTTTCCATAATTTTGCTTTCCACTATGTCACAAAGCCCTTTTACTCTTTCCAATTGTTGTGGTGTTGCTCTAAATAAGGTGTTGCTCTTTGTATCCTCATAATGTGCTATCATTTCCTCCGTGAAAATTGACCACGTAACAAGTTGTTTACGAGAACAAAGCCCTTCATACCATAAAAATTGATCCGGTTATAAATATGAAGATGCAATACATACGTTTTGTAACAGTGGTACACAATGTAGATCAAAATATTGCTCCATCTGAAGTATCCAATTTATCGGATCCTTGCCATCAAACTTCTTCATCTTGTTTTTTTTTTTAATTTTAGGAGCTCGATATTGAAATGACTGTAATTCTGTACTTTCGGATCTTTAAGTTCTGAAATTGTGACCTATAGTAGCCCTCTTTGTCCTCTCTCCAATACCACTAGTCTGATCCAAATTGGATTCTCCAAGAAATAGTTATGCACAATCTCTCACAGTGACCTGATTATAGACTAGTTCAGTAGAGCGAACTTGTACGACGTGCCACGAGTCACTGTTTCAACCTTTGGCTCTGAAAAATATATACAAGAAACTACAGTCTATCCCCTTTCTGTACCTTCTTACGAAATTTCAATCCGATACTCAGAGAGAAAGTTATGATGATTCTCCCCAGGTCACCTGTTTGGAATGTAATTCAGGAGTCTGTAAAAAGACCAACTTCCTCAGATCATATCTCTGCAAATATAGCGCAAAAAGCTCTGAAATTCGGACCCGAGATTCAGCGCGATTTCTTCTCAAATGGGTTTTTTTTTAAGTTTCTGAAACGTCACAAAAAAAAGTTGTAGCGAAAATGCCACGATGACTTGTTTGGAGCAGCGAAACCCTAGAATCCAAAGCTCTGATACCAAATGTTATGAAACCAGCTCAAGAAAAGATAGAAAAGATAGATCAATGCCTTAGAATTCAGCCTCTTCGAAGAGACAACCTCCTTTACATTACATAAATGAACAATTCTTGGATGATACAAATGAAAAGACCTTCTTTCTATATATAGGAATCTGAGGGGTCATAACATAATTAGAGCCGACATAACAATAATAATGTAAGGGCACAATAATAACAATAGTGGGCTTCTATGGGGCACAATAGTAACAATATGGGCACTACATGGGTACATCAATCTAATAAGTGGGTTGTACTAATAACAATAAAGGGTTACATTAGTTGTATAGGGGCCTAACAAGGAGATTGTACCTAGGCCCGAAGACAAATTTGTGGTAACTTCCAAGTGGATCTACAAGATCAAACATGTGGCAGATGGAAATTAGATAAGTATAAGGCAAGATTTGTGGCTAGGGGCTTCTCTCAACTTGAAGGCATCGACTATGAAGAAACATTTGCTCCAACAACAAAATATACAACGATTCATTCACTAGTCTCTCTGGCAGCATTGATGGGATGCAACATCCACCAGATGGATGTCAAGACTGCTTTTTTGAATGGCACAATAGATGAAGAAGTCTATATAGAGCAACCCTTGGGGTTCGAAGTTAAATATATGAAGACATATGTTTGTAGACTGAAGAAAGCATTATATGGCCTCAGGCAAGCACCAAGGGCATCACATGCGAGAAAGGATGCATATCTGCAAAGAATAGGCTTCACAAAAAGTTCTGCTAATTTGAACCTTTATATCAAGGTTGTAGATGGAGAACTTGTAATCATTCTTCTGTCTGTAGATGATCTTCTCTTGACAGGTGTAGAAGGTTGAATTGAAGAATGTAAGAAACAACTAGCAATGGAATTTGACATAAAGGATCTTGGGTTGATGCATTACTATTTGGGACTAGAAGTCTGGCAAGGACCTGATGAAGTCGTTTGGGTCAAGGAAAGTACGTGATCAAGATGCTAAAGAGGTTTGAAATGATGGATTGCAAATCTATGACCACTCCGATGATCACAAACTTCAAGAGACTAAGGAGTTCTGAGTCAAGCCCTGTGGATCCTTCCAAGTATAGACAACTTATTGGCTCACTGTTGTACTTGGTGAATACTTGACCAAACATATGCTTTGCAGTAAATGTTCTCAGTCAATTCCAAGTGAAGCTGAAGCATGATCATTGGATAACAACAAAACATATTCTGAGATATCTGCGAGGAATTGTCCACCACTGTCTGGAGTATGATAGAAGGAATGGTGTCCAACTGATTGGGTATACAGATTCCAACTAGGGAGGCAGTGAGCAAGATGGAAGAAGCACTACAGAAGGATGTTTCAGTTTGGGATCCTCCATGTCTCATGCATGAGTAGAAAGCAAGACACAATTGCTTTGAGTAGTGTTGAGTGTGAAAATTCCTAAGCCGGAATCCCTACTGCAGCTAACTGATGTTACTTCTCCTACTTGATTAAATCATACAAGTTATTTACTGTCTTCTACGGTAAATTTCGAAGTAAATACATCTCTGCAACCTTCACTTAATTTACATATATGCAGAAACAAAATACTGAGCAAGAAAGAAAAATACAACACATAGAGTTGATTTGGGGTAGCATCGGATGTGCTCTATCCATGAAAATTGGCGGAGAGGCTAAAGCACATGAGATCTCCAAGACCCAGAAATGGTTTGGGTAAATTCTACCCGGTGAAGGAGATATTAAAATAATTAATATTTTTAATGGAGTTCCTAAGTCTAAACTTAGGAAAAATAAAATATTAATGGGTATTAATATAAAACTGGGTTATAAGGTTCCAAAAGACATGGATCAAGCCAAATCTAATCTTAGCTGTTGATTAGAGATGTAATCTCGGCCGTTGAAGGACCAACATGAAAAGTATAAGAGGAGGCTTGAGGGTCAGTTGGAGAACACACCAAAGTGATCAGTCATTCGATTTTCTAGAGCGGGGTTTGCTAAGAGAAATCGAATCAGTGATCAGTTTGCAGTGAGGGGCAGTGAGTGCGAGGCAAAGAGGTAGAGAGCGCTGGAAGACCAGCGCAGAGGCAGACGCAGAGTCAGAGGCAGCGACACAGAGGCTAGCAGGGACTGCGCAGAGGCCAGAAGGGCCTGCGTCATCCACGTAGACACTGCAGGTGTGACGCAGAGGGTCAGAGAGGCTGCGCAGAGCCTTAGAAGGTTGATGCAAAGGGTTTTAGGCTGACACAGAGGCCAGGAGGGTTGATGCTGAGCTTCAGATTGTGTTGGAGAGGGTTTCGTGGGGTAGACTTTCCGAATATCTGCTTCCGAATAGAGAGGTATTACTGCCGAATTATTTTCTCTGTCGGGTGAGCCAGTTTGGCACCTAGGTGTACTTAGAAAGACTTTATCATAATATAACCCTCAGAATTGCTACATAGGTTTTCCCAAGTTGGGTTTTTCTGGGGACGATTGTCCAAAAATAACGGTGTCACTTGTGTGTGTGTCTATTTCTTTCAGCTGTTGATCTGTAGATGGTTGACACTGTATTGTGTTTATTTCAGTGTTTATATGGTTAAATAACTTGTTAGTAATTAAACAAGTAAGCGAAATAAACCAGAGAATACAGATAAAATTTCTAACGGGTAATATTTAGAAATTTCAACATGGTATTAGAGCGTTGCAAATCATAGGAGAGCTGAAGGCACTAGTTGAATCAGAGAATTTGCAGCAGAAACAACTTTCCCGAGTGACAGAAGCTGTTTGTAAGCAGAAAGCAGCAGAGAAGGGGTGACGCAGAGGGCCTGCGTCATCAGTTCGAGCCAGAGAAGGGGCCAACGCAGAAGTAGTGAGAGGCAGAAGAGGCTCACGAAGAGCCATGTCATCTTGCTCAGCCAAGTAGGAGTGACGTAGTTGGCTAGTGGAGTGATTCAGCCACTGTCAGGATTGTTCAGAGCTTAGAGGCTCAGTTCTTTAGTTGCTGGGCCAAAGGAAGTTGTGGGCATATTGTGGAGTATGAAGCTGGTGGGGTGCTGTTGTTGTTGAGGCAGAACAGTACCTAACGGGACAAAACCAAGGTAGAAGGGAGTCACTACCTAGGCAGATTTCTAGCCAAGAAATCCAGATCAGTGTTGCAGGAGCGTAGGAGATTGAAGAGGTACGATTTGACTGTTGGCAGAAGGATTTCCAGGAGGTAAAACGAGACTCAAAGGGAGTCTAGAAGAGAACATCCAGGAGGGAAGTAGGGACTCATAGGGAGTCGAAGAGAGAACTTCCAGGAGGGAAGTAGAGACTCAGAGGAGTCGAAAAGAAGAGCAGAGATGGCCATGAACGGACTGAGGGGTAAGGATAGGCTGGACGGGTCATCCAACTTTGTCATCTGGAATGCCAGGATCCTGTCTGTTCTAGATAGACATCGCATCAAGGCCTTCGCCTTGAGAACCGTGGCTATCCTAGTCGACCCAGATGATAACGAAAAGTATGAGGATGCGATGGCCAAGGAAAAGTGCATAATCCTTGATGGGGTCAAGGATCATGTAGTCCAAAATGTTGTCGAGAAGATTACGGCAAAGGAAATGTGGGACACCTTGACGACATTGTATCAGGGCACTTCCGTGCAGAGGAAGATGCGACTAGAGAATCAACTGCGGTCGTATTAGATGCAAAAAGGGGAGCAAGTAGATCACTTTCTCAGCAGGTTGCAGGGGATTTGGGACCAACTGACTTCTATAGGGGCCACGCCGGATCAGGTGTTAATGGTGAGGATCGCCTTGAACGCAGTCTCCGAGGAGTGGGAGATATTCGTCCAAAGCATTTTGGGCAGAGCGAATCTTACAGATTGGGAAGAACTGTGGGCAGCTCTTCGCCAAGAAGAGATCAAACGACTGACCAAGGCGGGAAGTAGTGGCAAAGGAGCCCGGGTCAAGAAAGAGGAGGAAGAGGATGCAACTCTGGCATCTGCGGGGCAGCAAGGGAAGAGGAAGAAAAAGGACCTCTCCAAGATTAAGTGCTTCAATTGTGGGGAGTTGGGCCATTATGCAACCCAGTGTTCGAGGAAGAAGAATAAGGGAGAGGCGTTTGATTCCAGGGTAGCGCCAACGAAAGCAGAGAAGGAGGTAGAGGATGATGACGATTGTGCCATGAGTGCTCATGTACCTCTAGAGAAGAGGTGGGGAGACATCGAGCTGTAGTCAGGAGGACTACATGTAATGAGGGGCAGGATCCTTGAGGTACCCAAACTCTTGGTCTATACCTTGCTATGGGAACCCCGAAGAGAGAGTAGCAAGACTGGCAGATGTCGGTAAGAATTGATGTAGATGAAGTGACACAGAGTGCTACAATGCAATAGTCCTGGGCGGCATAGAGCTAGCAGGCTGCAGCAGTGTGAGAGGCACAGAGCAGGTTGCAACAGTGCAGGATGGCACAAAGAGGTTTGCAGTGGTGCGAGAGGCAGGGAGTTGTTGCAGCAGCGCAGAGGCAGTAGAGGGAGCACTTGATCCGGGGTAGCATCGGATGTGCTCTAGCCATGAAAATTGGTAAAGAGGCTAAGGCACATGAGATCTCCAAGACTCAGAAATGGTTTGGGTAGATTTTATCCAGTTAAGGAGATATTAAAATAATTAATATTTTTAATGGAGTTCCTAAGGCTAAACTTAGGAAAAATAAAATATTAATGGGTATTAATATAAAACTGGGTTAGAAGGTTCCAAAAGACATGGATCAAGCCAAATCTAATTTTAGCCGTTGATTAGAGATGTAATCTCGGCTGTTGAAGGACCAACAGGAAAAGTATAAGAGGAGGCTTGAGGGTCAGTTGGGGAACACACTAGAGTGATCAGTCGTTCGATTTTCTAGAGCGGGGTTTGCTAAGAGAAATCGAATCAGTGATTAGTTTGCAGCGAGGGGTAGTGAGTACAAGGCAGAGAGGCCGAGATAGTGTCGGAAGACTAGCGCAGAGGCAGACGCAGAGCCAGAGGGAGCCATGCAGAGGCTAGCAGGGATTGTGCAGAAGCCAGAAGGGTCTGCGTCATCCACGTAGTGTTGATTTGGGGTAGCATCGGATGTGCTCTAGCCACGAAATTTGGTGGAGAGGCTAAGGCACATGAGATTTCCAATACCCAGAAAGGGTTTGGGTAGATTCTAAACAGTTCGGGAGATATTAAAATAATTAATATTTTTAATGGAGTCGCTAAGTCTAAACTTAGGGAAATTAAATATTAATGTGAATTAATATAAAACTGTGTTAGAATGGTCCAAAATTCATGGATCAAGCCAGATTTAATCTTAGTTGTTGATTAGAGACTTAATCTCGGTCGTTGATTTGTCAACGAGAAAAGTATAAGAAGAGGCTTGAGGGTCACTTGGAGAACACACCAAGAAATCAAGATTTCGACTTTCTGGGGCTTGGTTTGCTGAGAAAGTTGAGAGAGTGATCTGGAGTTGCAGCTGAGGGGCAGTGAATACAGAAGCAGAGAGGCAGAGATAGTGTCGGGGGATCAGCGCAGTAGCCGGGAAAGCTAACGCAGAGGGCAGAAGCCGGAACTGTCGGAACTGCTGGGAAAATTGACGTAGAGGGCAGAAGAGGCTGACACAGTCCCTAGAGGCTGACGCTGGGGTTTTTCGTGGGGCAGATTGGAGCCGAGGAGCTGCTGGAGTGTGTATACAGGGTTTCAACTGGAGCATCTATCTCCGAAGGAGAGGTACTACTGCCGAGATTTTTCTCTGTTGGGTGCGCTGGATTTGGCACCCATATTGTATTCTGAAACTGCTTAATAAATCAAACCCTTAGATAGCTGCACCGATTTTACTGCATTGGGTTTTTCCAGGGACATTAGTCCAAAAATAACGGTGTCATTTGTGTGCTTGTTTCTGTTTCCTTCAGTTGATGATCTGTAATGTGTTGAGCATGTACTTATGTTTATTTTCAGTATTTACATGGTAGATTACTTGTTAATTAATCAGAACAAGTAGGAAGGAATAAATCAGAAATTTCATGGAGGGTTTCTAACAGTTAGACTTAGAAACTTCAACATGGTATCAGAGGGTGATTGCAAATCACAGGAGAACTAAGGACATCAACCGAGCAGAGCAGCAGTAGCAGAAAACAGCTGTCCCGAGTGACAGAAGCTGTTCCTAGCAGCAAAACAGTAAGAAGTTCGGGCCAAGAAGACGCTGTGCAGAGGCTGAGGGAGGCAAAGACAAGCTCACGCAGAGGCCAGGAGGGCTGACGCAGTTGGCTTAGGGAGCTAGTTTGTCGGTGTTGGGACTGCGCAGACCCTAGGAGCTCTCACCTTCAGGTTGCTGGGGTTTAGGAGGCTGTGGATAAGTTGCAGAGTGGAGCTGGTGGGGTATTATTGTCAGAACAGTACCTAACAGGGCAAGGCCAAGGAGGAGGGAGTTGCTACCGAGGGTTTCTAGCCGAGAAATCCGGATTAGTGGTGTGGTTGCACAGACGATCAAAGTAGGGGGGCATCTTGACATCGACAGAAGGATTTCTAAGAGGGAAATCGAGGCTCAAAGGGAGTCACATCGAGAACTTCCAGGAGGGAAGTAGAAGAACAGCGGAATGGCACTACACGGAGTAAGAAACCAGGACAGACTAGACGGAGCCTCAAACTTCGTAGTCTAGAAAGCCAAAATCTTATCCGTACTTAACAGAAATCGTGTCAAGCGCTTCGCCTTGAAGACGATAGCAGTCCCAGTTGACCCAACTAACAATGACAGGTATGAGGAAGCAATGGTGAGGGCCAAGAGTATCATTCTTGACAGGGTCAAGGATCATATAGTACCACATATTTCTGAGAAGAATACGGCACGGGAGATGTGGGAGGCCCTGACCAAGTTGTATCAGCATACTTCCGTGCAGAGGAAGATGCTCCTAGAAAATCAGCTGCGGTCATACCAAATGTAGAAGGGAGAACAGATCGACACCTTCCTTGGTCGATTGAAGGAGATCCGAGATGAGCTGACTTCCATAGGGGCCACATCAGATCCAGAGTTGATGGTGAGAACAACCTTGAATGCAGTGTCAGAAGACTGGGAGGTGTTTGTCCAGAGCATACTGGGCAGGGCGACCCTTCCAGATTGGGAGGAAATGTGGGCGACTCTTCGCCAAGAAGAGATCAGAAGGGTGACCAAGACGGGAAGCAACAGCAAGGGGATCAGAATCAAGGAGGAGGAGGTGGATGCTGCCCTAGCATCTGAGGGTAAGCAAGAAAAGCGGAAGAAGAAGGACCTCTCCAAGGTCAAATTCTTCCACTGTGGGGAGCTGGGTCATTATGTGACCCAGTGTCCGAGGAAGAAGAGCAAGGAAGAGGCTTCTGAGACCAAGGCAGCACTAATAAGGGCAAAGAAGGAAGTGGAGATAGATGATGTTTGTGCCATGAGTGCACACACACCACTTGAGCGAAAGTGGGGAGACATCGAGCTTGTAGTCAGGAGGACTACAAAAGATGAGGGGCAGGATCCTCGAGGTACCCAACCTCTTGGATTATACCTGGCTACGAGAGCCCCGAAGAGGAGTAGTAGGACTGGCGGATGTCGGTAGAGACAGATGAGGATGGAGCGACAGAGAGAGCTACAGTGCAGGATTCCGAGGACAGCAAGAGGCTAGCAGGCTGCAACATTGCGAGAGGCACGGGAGTGTTGCACCAGTTCAGGATGGCACAGAGGTGTGCAATGGTGATAGATGCAGGGAGTTGTTGCAGCAGCGCAGAGGTCAGAGAGGGAGCACTTGTCAGCGACAGCGGGAGCTTCAGTGTCGAGAGTGTCTCTAGCTTGAAAGAGATGTCAGAGTTGGGAGATCAGTTACTTACTTTTCAGTAACTGAGTTGCAGTGCAATAGTTAGCAGTGGCAGTGCTATGGGCAGCACGATGCAGCATGATGAGAGGGGATGCAGTGCAGACACAACAATGGCAGTGGCAAGCACAGATGCAGAGGGAGCTGTCGTACAGATGCAGCAGTGGCAGTGGCAGAGCCATGGGTGGTAGTACGAGATGCAGCAGTACAGATGATGGGAAACAGGCCTAGCATCAGGGACTAATGCCGGATGATCAGAGTAATACTCAGTAAGGAGTATTGCTAGAGCATAGTCCTCGCTAAGAGGGAGTGTTGATTTGGGGTAGCATCGGATGTGCTCTAGCCACGAAATTTGGTGGAGAGGCTAAGGCACATGAGACGAAAGGGGTTGGGCAGATTCTAAACAGTTTGAGAGATATTAAAATAATTAATATTTTTAATAGAGTCCCTAAGTCTAAACTTATGGAAATTAAAATATTAATGTGAATTAATATAAAACTGTGTTAGAATGGTCCAAAAGTCATGGATCAAGCCAGAGCTAATCTTAGTTGTTGATTAGGGACTTAATCTCAGCTGTTGATTTGTCAATGAGAAAAGTTTATGAGAAGGCTTGAGGGTCACTTGGAGAACACACCAAGAGATCAAGATTTCGAATTTCTGGGGCTGGGTTTGCTGTGAAAGTTGAGAGAGTGATCTGGAGTTGCAGCTGAGGGGCAGTGAATACAAAAGCAGAGAGGTAGAGATAGTGCTGGGAGTATCAGCGCAGTAGCCGAGAAGGCTGACGTAGCGGGCAAAAGCTGGAACTGCCAGGAAATCTGACGCAGAGGGCACAAGAGGTTGACACAGTCCCTAGAGGCTGACGCTGGGGTTTTTCATGGGGCAAATTGGAGCCGAGGAGCTGCCGGAGTGTTTATCCAGGGTTTCAGCCAGAGCATCTGTCTCCGAAGGAGAGGTACTATTGCCGAAATTTTTCTCTGTTGGGTGAGCCGGATTTGGCACCCATATTGTATTCTGAAACTGCTTAATAAATCAAACCCTTAGATAGCTGCACCGGTTTTTCTGGGGACATTAGTCCAAAAATAACGGTGTCATTTGTGTGCTTGTTTCTGTTTCCTTCAGTTGATGATCTGTAATGTGTTGAGCATGTACTTGTGTTTATTTTCAGTATTTACATGGTAAATAACTTGTTAATTAATCAGAACAAGTAGGAAGGAACAAATCAAAAAGTACATGGAGGGTTTCTAACTGTTAGATTTAGAAACTTCAACATGGTATGAGAGGGTGGTTGCAGATCACAGGAGAATTGAGGACATCAGCCGAGCAGAGCAGCAGCAGCAGAAAACAGCTGTCCCGAGTGACAAAAGCTATTCCTAGCAACAAAACAGCAAGGAAGGGGTGACGCAGTACCTACATCATCAAGTGCGGGCCAAGAAGAGGCTGTGCAGAGGCTGAGGGAGGCAAAGACAGGCTCACGCAGAGGCCAAGAGGGTTGGTAGTTTGCTTAGGGAGCTAGTTTGTCGGTGCTGGGACTGTGCAGAGCCTAGGAGCTCTCACCTTCAGGTTGCTGGGGTTTAGGAGGCTATGGATAAGTTGCAGAGTGGAGTTGGTGGGGTACTGTTGTCAGAATAATACCTAACAGGGCAAGGCCAAGGAGGAGGGAGTTGCTATTGAGGGTTTCTAGCCGAGAAATCCAGATCAGTGGTGCGGTTGCACAGACGATCAGAGTAGGGGGCATCTTGACATCGGCAAAAGGATTTCTAGGAGGGAAATCGAGGCTCAGAGGGAGTCACATCGAGAACTTCCAGGAGGGAAGTAGAAGAGCAGCGGAATGGCACTACATGGAGTAAGAGACCAGGACAGACTGGACGGAGCCTCAAACTTCGTAGTCTGGAAGGCCAAAATCTTATCCATACTTGACAGAAATCGTGTCAAGCACTTCGCCTTGAAGACGATAGCGGTCCCAGTTGACCCAGCTAACAATGACAGGTATGAGGAAGCAATGGCGAGGGCCAAGAGTATCATTCTTGACGGGGTCAAGGATCATATAGTACCACATATTGCCGAGAAGAATATGGCACAGGAGATGTGGGAGGCCCTGACCAAGTTGTATCAGCATACTTCCATGCAGAGGAAGATGCTCCTAGAAAATCAGCTGCGGTCATACCAGATGCAGAAGGGAGAACAAATCGACACCTTCCTTGGTCGATTGAAGGAGATTCGAGATTAGCTGACTTCCGTAGGGGCCACACTAGATCCAGAGTTGATGGTGAGAACAACCTTGAATGTAGTCTCAGAAGACTGGGAGGTGTTTGTCCAGAGCATACTGGGCAGGGCGACCCTTCTAGATTGGGAGGAAATGTGGGCGGCTCTTCGCCAAGAAGAGATCAGGAGGGTGACCAAGACGGGAAGCAACAACAAGGGGATCAGAATCAAGAAGGAGGAGGAGGTGGATGTTGCCCTAGCATCTGAGGGTAAGCAAGAAAAGCGGAAGAAGAAGGACCTCTCCAAGGTCAAATGCTTCCACTGTGGGGAGCTGGGTCATTATGCAACCCAGTGTCCGAGGAAGAAGAGCAAGGGAGAGGCTTCCGAGACCAAGGCAGTGCCAACAAGGGCAGAGAAGGAAGTGGAGACAGACGATGTCTGTGCCATGAGTGCACACACACCACTTGAGCGAAAGTGGGGAGACATTGAGCTGTAGTCAGGAGGACTACAGAAGATGAGGGGCAGGATCCTCGTGGTACCCAACCTCTTGGATTATACCTGGCTACAGGAGTCTCGAAGAGGAGTAGTAGGACTGGCGGATGTCGGTAGAGACGGATGAGGATGGAGTGACAAAGAGAGCTACTGTGCAGGATTCCCAAGACAGCGCGAGGCTAGCAGGCTGCAACAGTCCGAGAGGCACGGGAGTGTTGCACCAGTGCAGGATAGCACAGAGAGGTGTGCGACGATGATAGATGCAGGGAGTTGTTGCAGCAGCGCAGAGGTCAAAGAGGGAGCACTTGTCAGCGACAAAGGGAGCTTCAACATCGGAGTGTCTCTAGCCTGAAAGAGATGTCAGAGTTGGGAGATCAGTTACTTACTTCTCAGTAATTGAGTTGCAGTGCAACAGTTAGTAGTGGCGGTGCTATGGGCAGCAAGATGTAGCATGATGAGAGGGGATGCAGTGCAAACACAACAGTGGCAGTGGCAAGGCCATGGGCAGCAAGCACAGATGCAGAGGGGCTGTCGTACAGATGCAACAGTGGCAGTGGCAGAGCCATGGGTGGTAGTATGAGATGAAGCAATACATATGATGGGCAGCAGGCCTAGCATCAGGGACCGATGCTGGATGATCAGAGTAATACTCAGTAAGGAGTATTGCTAGAGCACAGTCCTTGCTAAGAGGGAGTGTTGATTTGGGGTAGCATCGGATGTGCTCTAACCACGAAATTTGGTGAAGAGGCTAAGGCACATGAGATCTCCAATACCTAGAAAGGGTTTGGGCAGATTCTAAACAGTTTGGGAGATATTAAAATAATTAATATTTTTAATGGAGTCCAGACTTAAGGAAATTAAAATATTAATGTGAATTAATATAAAACTGTGTTAGAATGGTCCAAAAGTCATGGATCAAGCCAGATCTAAACTTAGCCGTTGATTAGGGACTTAATCTCGACCGTTGATTTGTCAACGAGAAAAGTATAAGAGGAGGCTTGAGGGTCACTTGGAGAACACACCAAGAGATTAAGATTTCGACTTTCTGGGGTTGGGTTTGCTGAGAAAGTTGAGAGAGTGGTCTGGAGTTGCAGCCGAGGGGCAGTGAATACAGAAGCAGAGAGGTAGAGATAGTGCCGGGAGGATTAGCGCAGCAGCCGGGAAAGCTGACGCAGAGGGCAGAAGTCGGAACTGCTGGAACTGTCGGGAAAGTTGATGCAGAGGACAGAAGAGGCTGACACAGTCCCTAGAGGCTGACACTGGGGTTTTTCTTGGGGCAGATTGGAGTCGAGGAGCTGCTGGAGTGTTTATCCGGGGTTTCAGCCAGAGCATCTATTTCCGAAGGAGAGGTACTATTGCCGAGATTTTTCTCTGTTGGGTGAGCCAGATTTGGCACCCAGATTGTATTCTGAAATTGCTTAATAAATCAAACCCTCTGATAGCTGCACCAATTTTCCCGCATTGGGTTTTTCCGGGGACATTAGTCAAAAAATAATGGTGTCATTTGTGTGCTTGTTTATGTTTCCTTCAGTTGATGATCTGTAATGTGTTGAGCATGTACTTGTGTTTATTTTCAGTATTTACATGGTAAATAATTTGTTAATTAATTAGAACAAGTAGGAAGGAATAAATCAGAAAGTACATGGAGGGTTTCTAACTGTTAGACTTAGAAACTTCAACATGTAGAGGCTGCAGGAGTGACGCAGAGGGTCAGAGAGGCTGCGCAGAGCCTCAGAAGGCTGACTCAGAGGGTTTTAGGCTGACACTGAGCTTCAGATCATGCTGGAGAGGGTTTCGTGGGGCAAACTTTCTGAATATCTGCTTCCGAATAGAGAGGTATTACTGTTGGATTATTTTCTCTATCGGGTGAGCCAGTTTGGCACCTATTTGTACTCAGAAAGACTGCATAATAATATAACCCTCAGAATCGTTGCACCGGTTTTCCCAAGTTGGGTTTTTACGGGGACGATTGTCCAAAAATAACGGTGTCACTTGTGTGTTTGTCTATTTCTTTCAGTTGTTGATCTGTAGATGGTTGGCACTGTTTTGTGTTTATTTCAGTGTTTATATGGTTAAATAACTTGTTAGTAATTAAACAAGTAGGCGAAATAAACAAGAGAATACAGATAAAATTTCTAAATGGGTAATACTTAGAAATTTCAACATGGTATCAGAGCGTTGCAAATCACAGGAGAGCTGAAGGCACCAGCTTAATCGAAGAATTTACGGTAGAAACAGCTATCCTGAGTGACAAAAGCTGTTCGTAAGCAGAAAGCAGCAGAGAAGGGTGATGCAGAGGGCCTGCTTCATCAGTTCGAGCCAGAGAAGGGGCCAACGAAGCAGCAGTGAGAGGCAAAAGAGGCTCACGAAGAGCCATGTCATCTTGCTCAGCCAAGTAGGAGTGACGCAGTTGGATAGTGGAGCGATTCAGCCACTGCCGAGATTGTGTAGAGCCTAAACGCTCAGTTCTTCAGTTGCTGGGGCTGAGGAAGCTGTGGGCAGATTGTGGAGTGTGAAGCTAGTGGGGTACTGTTGCTGTTGAGGCAGAAAAGTACCTAACAGGACAAAACCAAGGTAGAAGGGAGTCGCTACCTAGGTGGATTTCTAGCCAAGAAATCCAGATCACTGTTGCAGGAGCAAGGGAGATCGGAGAGGTGCAATTCGACTGTTGGCAGAAGGATTTCCAGGAGGGAAATCGAGACTTAGAGGGAGTCTAGAAGAGAACTTCCAGGAGGGAAGTAGAGACTCAAAGGGAGTTGAAGAGAGAACTTCCAGGAGGGAAGTAGAGACTTAGAGGAGTCCAAAAGAAGAGGAGAGATGGCCATACGGACTGAGGGTTCAGGACAGGCTGGACGGGTCGTCCAACTTTGTCATTTGGAAGGCCAGGATCGTGTCTGTTCTAGATAGATATCGCATCAAGGCCTTCGCCTTGAGAATCGTGGCTATCCTAGTCGACCCAAATGATAACGACAAGTATGAGGATGCGATGGCTAAGGCAAAGTGCATAATCCTTGATGGGGTCAAGGATCATGTAGTCCAACATGTTGTCGAGAAGATTACGGCAAAGGAAATGTGGGACACCTTGACGACATTGTATCAGGGCACTTCCATGCAGAGGAAGATGCTACTAGAGAATCAGCTGCGGTCGTATCAGATGCAGAAGGGGGAGCAGGTAGATCACTTCCTCAGCAGGTTGTAGAAGATTCGGGACCAACTGACTTCTATAGGGGCCTCGCCGGATCAGGAGTTAATGGTGAAGACCGCCTTGAACGCAGTCTCTGAGGAGTGGGAGACATTCATCCAAAGCATTTTGGGCAGAGTGAATCTTCCAGATTGGGAAGAATTATGGGCAACTCTTCGCCAAGAAGAGATGAGACGGCTGACCGAGGCGGAAGTAGTTGCAAAGGAGCCCTGGTCAAGAAAGAGGAGGAAGAGGATGCAACTCTGGCATCTGCGGGGCAGCGAGGGAAGAGGAAGAAAAAGGACCTCTCCAAGATTAAGTGCTTCAACTGTGGGGAGCTGAGCCATTATGCAACCCAGTGTCCGAGGAAGAAGAATAAGGGAGAGGCGTTTGACTCCAAGGCAGTGCCAACGAAGGCAGAGAAGGAGGTAGAGGATGATGACGATTGTGCCATGAGTGCTCATGTACCTCTAGAGAATAGGTGGGGAGACATCGAGCTGTAGTCAGAAGGACTACAAGCGATGAGGGGCAGGATCCTTGAGGTACCCAAGCTCTTGGATTATACCTTGCTACGGGAGCCTTGAAGAGAGAGTAGCAGGATTGACGGATGTCGGTAGGAACGGATGTGGATGAAGCGGCAGAGAGTGCTACAGTGTAGTAGTCCCAGGCAGCGCAGAGCTAGCAGGTTGCAGTAGTGCGAGAGGCACAGAGGAGGTTGCAACAGTGCAGGATGGCACAAAGAGGTTTGCAGCGGTGCGAGAGGCAGGGAGTTGTTGCAGCAGCGTAGAGGCAGTAGAGGGAGCACTTGATAGCGACAGAGAGAGCTTTAGCATCGGGAGTGTTTCTAGCCTGACAGGGATGTCAATAGTTGGGTGGATCAGTTACTTACTTCTCAATAACTGAGTTGTAGTGCTGTAGCACGATGCAACATGATGAGAGGGGGTTGCAATGTAGATGCAGTGTTGGGAGAAAGGACCAGCAACAGCACGGATGCAGAGGGAGATGTCGTACAATGCAGCAGTGGCAGTGGCAGAGCCATGGGCAACAGTACAGGATGCAGCAGAGCAGAGGATGTTGGGCGGGGAGGCCTATCATCAACACAGGTACCGGTGCCGTATAATCAGAGTGATGCTCAGTGTGGAGTATTACTAGAGCACAGTCCTCCCTAAGAGGGAGTGTTGATTTGGGGTAGCATCGGATGTGCTATAGCCATGAAAATTGGTGGAGAGGCTAAAGCACATGAGATCTCCAAGAACCAGAAATGGTTTGGGCAGATTCTATCCGGTTAAGGAGATATTGAAATAACTAATATTTTTAATGGATTTCCTAAGTCTAAAGTTAGGAAAAATAAAATATTAATGAGTATTAATATAAAACTGGGTTAGAAGGTTCCAAAAGACATGGATCAAGCCAAATCTAATCTTAGCTGTTGATTAGAGATATAATCTCGGCTGTTGAAGGACCAAGAGGAAAAGTATAAGAGGAGGCTTGAGGGTCAGTTGGAGAACACACCAGAGTGATTAGTCATTCGATTTTCTAGAGCGGGGTTTGCTAAGAGAAATCGAATCAGTGATTAGTTTGCAGTGAGGGGCAGTGAGTACGAGGCAGAGAGGTAGAGATAGTGCCGGAAAACCAGCACAGAGGCAGACGCAGAGCCAGAGGGAGCCACGCAGAGGCTAGCAGGGACTGCGCAGAGGCCAGAAGGGCTTGCATCATCCACGCAAAGGCTGCAGGAGTGACGTAGAGGGTCAGAGAGGCTGCGTAGAGCCTCAGAAGGCTGACGTAGAGGGTTTCAGGCTGACGCAGAGGCTAGGAGGGCTGACGCTGAGCTTCAGATTGTGTTGGAGAGGGTTTCGTGGGGTAGACTTTCTGAATATCTGCTTCCGAATAGAGAGGTATTACTGTCGGATTATTTTCTCTATCGGGTGAGCCAGTTTGGCACCCAGTTGTACTCAGAAATATTGCATAATAATATAACCCTCAGAATTGCTACACCAGTTTTCCCAAGTTGGGTTTTTCCGGGGATGATTGTCTAAAAATAATAGTTTCACTTGTGTGTTTGTCTATTTCTTTCAGCTGTTGATCTGTAGATGGTTGAGACTGTATTGTGTTTATTTCAGTGTTTATATGGTTAAATAACTTGTTAGTAGTTAAACAAATAGGCAAAATAAACCAGAGAATACAGATAAAATTTCTAATGGGTAATACTTAGAAATTTCAACACATAGGACACAATTATTTTTGGACAAATATTCCCCGGAGAAACCCTATGCAGGAAAACCAGTGTAGGAGCTCTGAGGGTTTATTATTATTAAGTGGTAGCAAAATCTGAATACATGACTGAATACCTCACAACGTCATTCAGTTACAGAGAGAAATACTGGCAGAAGCTTTATGAGTTTACCTCACACAATCACTGAGACAAGTCGTGGCTGTTTCGACTGCTGGATGAGATTCCCCTGGCAGGCAATGCGCTAGCTCTATGCTGCCTCTACTTTGTCCCAACGTCAACCCTTTCAGGCACTGCATGACCCAGCTGGGAATTTGATTAGAAGCCTAGAGTCATTGCTCTCAGCCTCTCGGTCTCACACCCCGACTTCCGGCTGCTAATCCTGACCCTCTGCTCTGATTTTCGACTTCTCTCTCTGCCTCTGCGTCACTTTTGCGTGGCCCTTTTGGCCCTGTGTCAACCTCTGCGTCAAGGCTTTTGGATCACTTACTGCCTCTCTCTGCTGATGTATCTTTGTCTGAGAATCTCTCTCTCCGGAAGCTGCTATACCTGCCCCTTAACTGCAAGAGATATCCTCAATCGATTTTTCCTCCCGAGAACTTCTAACTTCAGAAAATCGATTTCCTCTATTTCTTTGTGTGTTTTCCAAATGACCCTCAAGCCCCTTCCTATATCTTCCCTTTGGACAACCAACGACCTAGATTAAAACATAATCAGAGGCTCAGATTGTTTTGACTTGATCCATGGTTTTTTCTAGAAGTTTCACCCCTGATTAGATTAATACCCATTAATATTTTAATTTTCCTAAGTTTAGACTTAGGAACCCCATTAAAAATATTAATTATTTTAATAAAATCACTTTTGGGTGGAATTTCCCAAAACGCTTTCTGTGTTCTTTGGAATACTTGTGCCCAAGCCTCCCTGCAAAATTTGAGGCTTAGAGCACATCCGATGCTACCCCAAATCAACACTGAGGTTGAATATGTGGTAGCCTGTGACGTAAGCAGAGAAGCAGTGTGGTTGAGGAAGCTTCTATCCGACCTGTTTGAAGGACCGATGAACTCTATAGTGATACTTTGTGATAACACCAGTTGTATATGTTTGTTTGAAGATCTAGTGCTTCATGGAAAAACAAAGCATATAAACAACAAGTATCACTATATTCGAGAGCTAGTACAAAATTGTGTGCTGCAGCTACAGTATATCTCCACTGATGAGCAAGTAGCTGACATATTGACAATGCCACTTCCGTGTTGAAGAGTCTAGGGCATGGAGAGTTAATGAGATTCTTCTTGACTTGATAACTATTTGAGATATTTAACTTTACTTCATAGTATATTCTTTAATGTTAGTGTGTCTTTTTCAGTTCTTCAAATAGCTATCAAAACAAAGAGACAAGAACACAAAAGTTGGCTTTCTGCCAGGGCCAAAACCTCTCCCTCTTGGAGAGGAAAACCCGCACAAAATTCTTCTTATAGAGATTCCATATTGATGAACACCAAGACCATGACCCTGGACTATCTGAGCCACTCCAAGACCAAGGCACCAATCCTCTTCTTGATATTGCTGAGATCATCATCATCACTGCATCATGAAGACATCCATTACTGCTGCAACATCATTGTGCTTTCACTGAGAGACTCGTTATAATTATGAGCTTCATTGTTGCTTTATTATTATACAAAGATTATAGAGATCCTCTTCCATACGAATACACCAAGTTTATAAGACAATGATCATAGTGACTGTGTCTATGATGTGTGTGCACCGAGATAGAGTACATAAGTCTTTCTTGCCGAGAGTGTAGACCCTTGTGACAACGTTCATCATTACACTGAGATTCGTATCATCTTTTTCCACCGAGGAGTAGTTGTGTGTTGGTAATGCACTGAAACACTAAATAGCGTTGACACCATTCAAGCATTGACACCAACAGCCATACATACTTCATATAGGAGACTGAGATTTATTGCGAAGTTATGAGATAGTTTCCTTACTGTGTTCATATGAGATTATACTCCTTCAATATATGCGAAGTAACAGACTTGTACCCATCCGAGCTTCCTCAGAGATATGCGAGATTCTCTCTGCTCTTTTGCGGTGATCCCAGCTGCCTATTTATAGGTGTCTGTCCATGCATTCAAGCCGACATGAACTAATGAGCTGTTGTGTCACTTCATTTGAGCCGACATGTCTATTCCTTATGTCAATTTTGCTGGCTGACTTGACTGTTCTCTTCATCGTTTAGTTTGCTGCCTTCTTCAAGAGGATTGTGCTTGTCTTGGAGGGCTGATCTAAACTCTAGGTTGACTCATATACATTACATAAATGCTCAAGAAGAGCTCTTTGACTCTTTGACTTTCCTAGACCTATGGAATGAGCAAGAAACTTATTCTTATAATTCTCAAAAATAATATTTCTTTTCTTTACAAGTACAAAGATCAAAATTACATGTATAAATACCGAACCTAGTTACATTTTCTTCAACATCCCGAACAAGAAGCTTGTGTACTTTAGAGACAAGCTTGGTTTGGTTGATGTATCCTCCCTAATTGAAAGGGAGAGATAGGCACTACATTCTTGTCTTCACCAAGGAAGAAAGAATGGAGGATTGGGTAACCATTTGGCATTCGATACTCTTTAAGAATGTGGTAGGGCATTCAAGACAAGAGTAGTCATGGACCGATATTCTTTGAACACTAGCTATCCAAGATAATAATAGTCCAAAAGAAGTTCATACTCGGTGAACACTCGGGTGGAGTATGTACCTTGAGAGACAATGATGATGGTGTCTATAAATCATTGGTCTCGCTAACATTGTGCTCTGATCTTGTGGAGAGATAGAGTTGTTAGTCAAGGCCTTGCTATGTGACAATGCTGGTTAATATGATGCTAGACAGATGGGTTACCAATCCGACTCTTTTTATGAGATCTCTTCAGATTGAGAATGACCATGTACCTCTTATGAATACCTCCCTAGTTAAGAGGGAGTGTTGAAAAATGTGTAACTAGGTTCGGTCTTCATAAGTATGAAATGTATTCTTGTAAATTATAAAATGAAAAGAAATTATTATTATTGGAGCATGGGTTTCATGCTCAAGTTCTTTTATTTTATAGGTCAAGCACCCATTGAGTGCTTCTAGGGTTTGTCCTAGGTCTAATAGTCATTTTCATATAATGAAGACCCCAATGCGCACATTGTATCTTGTAAAGAAAAAATATTTTTGTCTTTAAGGTGTCGAAATTCCCTCCAAGATCAAGTCGGCCTAGGAGCTATCAAGTTAGCCTAAGTGAAGAGCCATGTCTACCCCTTGAAGAGGCCTATATATAGAGAGGATCTCGTCCTCCAAAGACTCACTCATTCATATCTCATTCTATGCGAAGAAGAGGACGAAGAAGAGGTCGAAGGAGAGGACGAAGAAGAGGACGAAGGAAGAGACAAATTATATAGAATCATCCTTGATCCATTTACTCAAGCCCAAAGTGCAAGACCTTCTTAGTCATCCTCCTTCAAAAATCTGAGGTAACATTTTCCAACTGAGGCAGATGTCTTATCATGATTCTCTCCCTCTTGGGAGAATCTTCTTGTCATTTGCCGCATGCTAGATCTTGACTTTTCTTAGGTACAATCAAGGCATACTTCAAATTGCCCGCTCCCTCTGAACTTGGGTCTCATCTAGTACAATATTCTTCAAGTAGCAATTTTAGTAAGTCCTCTTGCTTTGCTTTGTTTTTCCACTTCTTCCATCCGCTGCAGGAGCTTGGGAAACTTCTACTATGTACCTACAATCCTCACTAGGAGGTCATGGAAGAATAATTACAACCAAGCAAAGAATTCAAAGACAAGAGGTTAACTAATAGTAAAACAATAATAGTAGTAATAAAATAAGAGAGATATAAGATACTTATCTTTTGAGAAGAATGTCAGCTCCCTCTTGATATTTAATCTTCTTACATTCATCTAGCACCTTTATCAACCTCATCCACATCATCATCATGATGTCATACCTTCTTGCAAAGGCTAGGGTTTCTTCTTTCAGCGGAAGCATTCAGTCCTAGGGTTTTGTCTATAAACCCTAGGGCTTTCTTATCAAGCCTTGTTACTTGCTAGGGTTTACAAACCCTAGAATCGAAATGTCTTTGATCCATTAAAAATGTTCAATGATGGTCCAAGAAAACTCTGCTTTCTCTAAACCCTTGAAACAGCGGCAGAATTTTGTTCATAAAGGCTTGGCCTTCATTTCAATGTGCAAAGACTAACTTCATCATTCTTCAACACCCAACATTCATGACAGTAGATGCAAGATATCTTTCCTTACATTCCAGAAGGGTCAAGGAGGCATTAGCTTTTGAGCATCCAATAGCACATACAGAGTTATGCTTGCTTGGTGGCCAAGGCTAGTCTTTAACACTCCTATGATCATGTCAGTATCTTCTGCTCCAATGATTCTTCCTTCTTGACATAGCATCCTCTGGCCCACCCTTCCTCCTAGTCAAGTCAACTGGCTCATCAATAGCTTCAATCTGATCTGCTTCAGCAAGAGCATGACTTTGGCCTTTTTAATGCAGAAATTCATCCTTCTTCATGGTGCTTCCACAGAGATACGAAAAGCTGTCATCATAAGGATTTTGTCCAGCAAAATGCCAAAATGATTACAAGTTCATCCTTCAATAAAGATCCTTTCACAGAAATTTGATCCAAAGCATATCACAGTGATGGGTATCACACAAATTCATCCATCACAGAGAGACAGAAGTTCAATCCTCAACAAAGGTATTCCACAGAAACTCAGTTTTGTATTTGAGAAATAAATTCTTCTTTTATCAAACCTCTTGCTTCATCCTCTTTTTCTTTACCCTTCACATGCTTCAACAGAAGGTAATATCAAGTCCAAACAGAAGATATACTTCAGTATTTAGGTTCAGAGATAATTCACGCTTTTTTGAAGTTTTTCGACCAGAACTAAGACAATACTTAGTTCACTAAGACCAATCACCAAAATGGATCATGGAAACTTGTCACGTAAGTTACTTTGATCACCTTTTCTCAGGTTATCAAGTAGCAGTACGAATTACAGAATCTTCTTCAAGGCAAACCAGGGGAGATTAGAACGTGACTATAATAAATTAATAATCCTTTAGAGGATCTTGGGTCCAAATTGTATAGCCATATTTTATGTAAGAGTAATTGAGGACTCTATGCTCAGTAGTATTTCGACTCACCGTATAATGGTTCTATTTCACATCATTCAGTTAAGTCATCAAGCAATTACACAATCGAAAACAAGCGGAAAGTAGAGATTCAAGAGACAAGAGACACCAGATATTAGGCCAGTGCCCAGGACAAAACCCACAAACTTCAAAGGGAAAACCCAGCAAATCCTGCCTTATAGAATCATCTTCAACAAGAGAAATCCAAGTCATAGACAAACTGACCAGTCTGATAGCATAACAACCCAAATGCCAAGTCAGCCCTTCCATATGTCTGTCGGGAATACAGTCCACAAGATGTCACATGTCTGTCACAGGATTGCCCACAAGACTGCCACGAATGTAGTCCTCTGGTCCAACTGCAGAACTTTGTGTCAACTTCAGAAAGTTTGCATAAGATAGCTGCCTCAGAGTTCGCATCACAGAGAGATTTCCTCAAAATTCACATTACAGAGATTGCCTCAGACTTCACTTTTTTCCATAGATTCGTATTGGCCTCAGATCTGCGTCACTCGTATGCCTCAGACTACATTTTTGACAGATGATGTAGTAATCCTTTTGGAGGAGGACGAGTAGGTATTTTGCTATTTATAGTTGTTTGTTCATGTGAACGGGTGCCACTCTTGGGCAGGCCGACATGACCACTTGGGTTTGACCAAAAGACATAAAATTTAATTTTTCTTTTCTTTTTCCAATATAAATTTTCCTTTCTTTGAGCATGAAACCCATGCTACAAATAAAACGACCTAAGCATATTAAATATGCTTTTATAAATTTTCAAATGACAAAAATACATTATGAAGACAAATGCTAGTTACAAAATTCAACAGGATGAGGCTATGGTATTTACTTGAACTTCATCTTTATAGATACATATGAAATTTCCAGCTGGCCAAAATTGTCTTATTGCAGATTTGATTTTCACCTATCTTTTTCTTTACTGTTTGATAATTTGTAACACTAGTATGGATTGCTGATTTGACAGAAGTTAAATATGAAATTGTTAATTTTTTTAACATTAATATTTACGAAGATAGGGTAGATTAATTACTATGATTACAGCTGTCATAAAGTGATTTTTTTTAATGCATGGTAAGATTTCCCTCGAGAGCTGTTATAATGTATAAATAAAACAATATCAATAATGAACAATATTTCACCTCTTAACAAGGTAATGCGAGTGAAAACATACCAAAGTGTTAAGATCCAAAAAACCTCTAGGAAAGAGGTGAAATTTCTGAAGTTGCATTAATTTGACTAGATCCAGAAATTTCTACATGGCATCAAAGCTTTTGTGGTTGTTATCACTTTATGTCTAAGAGGGAGTTGGTATTCCAGTGGTGATGTACATAGGAGGGAATTGGTATTTCAATGGCGATGTATCTAGGAGGGGTGATTGATCTTGTTACTATTGTTGGGTGTGAAGTTGAATGAACCCTAGGTCTCTTGGGAAAAGTGCTTGAACCCTTCAAAAGATTTTTTCTACTTCATATATTGTCAATTTTTGCACTTGAGTATTGTTCAAGATGTGTAAGAAGATTCTCAGTCTTACAGAATGTGACAAGTTGGATGGATTGTATGTTGAAGGGATGAAATGTAGGTAACATTGTTCCTCATTCAGAAGATTGCGCCTTTGTTAAGAAGAATAGGAATTGTGGTTGATTCCCCCTTCATGATCTTTCTATCTATTGATGGAAATGCTATTGTATGCAGTCTTTATTTAATTCGGATTAGTTATACTTGCATAAACTTGTAGTAGATTCCTCTCAAAGAATTTCTATTTTATGGGACAGCAAAATGGGTTTGTTTGTAGGCTTTTCATTCGTGCTATAGTCATTCCTAAACTCATAGCTGCTGTCCTCATTAGTTGATCCTTGGCTTCACTTGCCTAATGGACTTGACGCTAGTTTTTATCCTCCATCACTCCATGCATAAAATCACTTTAACTAATTCTGTCTTGCTGAAGGTAACTTTTCTTAATCACCTTGAACCTTCTTGTAATAAGCTTTAGTAATTCTGAGTTAGGGAAGCCCTGCTTTAGTTGGGTAAGGGCCAACTTAATGAGTGGGAGAAGGTTATTGTGGTGACACTGTAATATCCCTAAGGAAATTTTATAGTAAATAACAGGCATGCAATTGACATAAAATTCACACAAACAAAAACATGCAACCAGAGCACCAGTTGACACCAAAAACTATGCTTATGAGCCATTTTATTAATGAACAGGAGTGTACAATAAAGGTGCTGGAAAGAATGCACCTGGGCTTGCTCAAGGCAAGCTAGCAAAGCCCCAAGTGAAATGCTGGCCACTCTCCTCTGCTCAATCACTATGCTGCCTTGGCTCTGCGCTGAAACTGCCCAGAAATGTGTTGCTGCCTGAAAGGATCTGCTGCTAGGGCCCTCTCCACTGCTCAAAAAATTACGAGAAATTAATCCCGGCCTCTCCTCAATAAACTCAGAATAACCCACGAAGGGTTTGGTCAAAACATGACCCTGGAAATTCGACCCTCTTTCGCTTGAGTGGCTCTGCTGCTGGGCAAATCGACCCGCCTATAGAATCTGCTGCCAAATGCCCCAAAAATGCCTGCAATCCCTGTTAGAAGGCTCCCCAGGCATTCCCTCCAAGTTTCCACCTCAAACCCCACTCACTCTTCAACCTCCCGGAGTGACTTTACCCAATACTGCGTAGTCCCTGCGCTGCTGTAGGTTTCCCACTGTAGTACGGCCTCACTGCTGCTGGTATGGTTCGGGACTAAGTAGAACTCCCTCCTTGAGCTGGCACTTGAAATCCATGAAAGCAAGAGCTGAGATCTCCGCTTGGAAACACTTGTGTGCTGAACAACACATGCAGACTTGGCTCCTACTCAAGCCGGTTATGTCAAGAGACAATTTCTGAAATGATAGATGAATGAACAAAATGAGAGTCCCTTCTTCCTTTTGTCAAGCCACCTCCAAGATTGCCCATGTGGGCTCACATTGAACTCCTCACACAAATTCCGCTCCAATGAGAGCGTACTCTCCATGTGGGCTGAAATTCCCTTGTGGTGGCCCCCACTCTCCACCAAGGCCACAATCTTTCCTCTAACTCTAATGTTGGAGTGCCTCTTACGCCAAAAATGAAATGTAGGTCCTCTAAGCCCACTTCTCCTAAGTGCATCCATGTAATAAACAAAAAATGAGCAAAATTGATATGTACTTAGTAAAATACTAAGTAGGAATATCACAGACACTGGATAACAGTTCCAAGTTGCCCTTGGGTTCTCACATTGTTGTTGGGACTCTTACACATTGGGTGAGAGTTTGAGTGGTAACAGTCCACAAAGTAAACATAATTGAGTTGAGCATATTTTAATTAGGGATTAAAATTGTTTTCATCTAGATAAATATTTGTTGTTTGATTGGATTTCTAACATTTGCTGAACAACTATCTTTTAATGATAGAAAAAAGAGAGCAATCCCTAATAAGTATAAATGAATAGATAGATAAGAACAAAGGCAATTTAAAATTCATCTGATTAGAATGATCTCTTCTAGATGTTTCTCACTTTAATTTCAACTATCTTTGTATTTGACTTGGGTTTCATAATTTTTGATAGCAACTTTTCTTGTTTTTCCAGGTATTCAAAGGATTTTGTTGATACTCACAGCCTTGTTATGCATGCGTATTATTCTCAAGAGGCTGATCGGTTGGCAGAACACAAGGCACTATATAAAGCTGTGTGTGTCCTTGTGGGGTGGAATCAAGATGTGCCACCTGATAATGCAAAGTCATATCAGTCGTTGGGTTTGATTGAAGCAAGAGCTAAACAAGAAGACCTTATTTTATGGCCCCCATTAATTATTGTTCATAATACACGTGTTGGAAAGCGTAAAGATGGACTTTGGGAGGGGATTGGAAATCAAGAGATGGACAAACTTCTTACAGGTTAATCCAACAACCGAGTTCTTTTCTTGTATATCTTTACATTGTCTTTCATCTAGAAAATAGAAAATCTTAAAAGCTTATTTGCAGCATGCTTTGCATGTCAAATAAAATAGTATTAATAAATAGATGTATAATTTTTATTACTGTTTTTATAATTCAATATCTCATTATATCTTCTGCATTGTTAATCTCATTATATGATTGTCTTCTACACTGTTATGAGTCATGACCCTATCCTGTATTGACATGTTTTTTGTAATTGTCTTCTAAACTTTTGTCTCCCTTGTCTTTACATACTCAAAAACAATCTAAGCATTAGCTTCAGTGTGCTCTCTGGGAAAACAGATTTCATGACACCATATCCTCAGTATCTTAATCAGAGAATGTTAAGGACGTACAGCTAACAGATATTTACTGGCCTTAGAAAACTTAAGAGGCTTCATTTATTTTGTAAATGATGTACTTTGAGGAGTAGAATATAATTATGCCATGACTACATTATAACTTCTGCAGCTGTCTATTTGACAAATCATTGTATTTTGAGGTGTAGAATATTTTTTTGCAATGAATACATTATAACATGTGCAGTGCTAAATGGTATCTTGTCAAAACATTTCTATTTGTATGCTAACTGTTAAAGATCTGAAATTTTATTTTATACATGAGACAGTTTCTGTCCAACTTGCTTGGTATAGCTTCAAGTCAAAATGGTGGCACTTGATAACTGTTTTCCCTGGACACAAATTTGTCAGGCAGAAGTCCACTATCTGTATTTCAAGCACCAAGCATTTTGGTATTTTGTCATGAGAAGCAAAGCCACTCAGGTTTATAGGCCATTTTGCTTGATACTAATGTAACAAATCATGAGATATTTTTTGGTACTTCAAATGTGTTGAACTTATGCTTATACTGAGAGAAAGGTGGGGGGTGAATCAGTATAAGATCCCCTTCTTTTTGAAAATATAAATGAACATTCATCAATCTTCATTAACTTCAAAATAATAAATACATGTAAACTCAAATAACAGTACAGAATGTTTAACGTGGAAACCCTTGTGTGCGAAAAGCACATAAACTTATATTTATAAATGTCTGTAGTCAACAACCTACTGTTACAAAGCTTGTAGCTACCAACCTACTGGAGACACCAATCTCCTTAGTTGAGGACCAACTCAGCAAGTTATTGTGTAGGCACCAACTTATTTGAGACTGTTGTTTTTTCACGATACTGGAGTCTAGGTTAGAATCTTACAATCACTGACGCTACCAATCCAAGTATCACAACAAACTACTTTGCACAGCGAAATATAAAAATGCAGTAAATCAACATGTTCACAAATATAAACAACTTTCTTTTCAAAACCCAACTTTGTTATATTAACAAACTGAGAGTACAACTGTCTAGGGCTTTCGTACCAGGGATAATGACCCTCATACATCCACTGATACAATAGTATAAGAACACGATACACTGACGGTCTAGTTGATGTAGTACACAATCATAGTCTTCTTGTTGTACCTTGAACACAACTGCTGGTCTTCTGCTCCCAATCTGCAACTCTTGCCTCTGTCAATGGTCTTGCTCCTTTAGGTCACTGAACTCAACTACTCCAACTGCTCTCTAGCTGATCGTTAGTCCTTCAACGCATCAACAGATAGAGACCCCGGTTGAGTTGTTCACAACTTCATTTGTGAACAACTCTCAACTGCCCACTGCTGCTCCTCGGCTCCTTTGGGACTTTGTCTCTCTAATGCCTTCTTGTGCTACTCTAATGAAGACAAACTTCGGGCCGGAGGGCTGCCACCTATCACTGCAAGATGTCCTTCTCTTCAATGAACTTGGGCTGGTGTAATATGTTCCTTTGACCTCCTTCCTTTGTCCTTCAAGAATCAATCACGAGCTTACACAATCTTCACCCTTCTTACTGTTGAGAAATCTAGTGTATCAATAGATAGGTGATTTCTCTACTTATGATAATTGCTTGTGATAGTATTTTACTTCTTGATTATGACTTTCTCTTCTTGAGTTATTATTGTGTTCTTTTCATCAAGACAATTACCAATTCATGAACAATAAAGAGATAAGAGACAGTATATAGACTGTCAGCGAGTCCAAAACCTCTCACTCTTTGAGAGGAAAACCCAAACAAATTCTTCTTATAGAACCTTCAATTGACGAATACCAAGACCATGACAAAGACCCTTGACACTAGAGCCCTTCCAAGACCAAGTCACTATCCTCCTCTTCAGCGTTAGATCAACGTTGCCCTTCTTCACGCTCTTCTCGGCTTCCTACAAAATTTCGGCCTCTTCTTGTAGGTTTGCAATCGTTTAGCTTCAGAACAGAAACCCTAGATCTGTTTTGGCTTCTCAAATAGTCTCCTCCTTGAGAGAGACTCTTCTCTCTCTAACTAGGCTTCCTTCAACGAAGTTTTCATTCACCCAAACGAGATCACCTTTATGTGACTGCAATCTTTCGACCTCCTCTTGACAACTTCGGATCTGCTTCCTTCGCACGTGTGAGGGTAAACTAGCCCAAAATAGTCCCAAAACGATGTCACTTCCTTCGCTACCTTGTCTCCTTCCTTCGCTAATGTTGAGGCTCCTTCTAGTATGATTTTTGCACTTGTTGTTAGAGACTTGCTTCACCGAATTCTTGTCTTCCAAATGAGGCCGAGCTCTGCTATATATAGTGGTTGGTTCATGATTGTTAGGCCGACATGATCTCTTGGAGTAGGCCGATTTCATCTCTCTAGAATTATCCTTCCTTTGTAGGCTGACTTGAGTGAGGACTAGTGACAAGGTCTTGGAGGGTGACTTACAAAACAAATTTGACCTTTTACAATGTGTAACATGCCTTCAATACATGACAATGACTCTTTAGACTTTTATGACAAGATGAAAAAATCCCTAAGGGCTCACAATGGGAGCCTTAACTAAAAATAAAATATCTTGCTCATGAAATCTATGATGCAAGCATTACAATAATTTTATTTTTCTTATTTACATTGTTTACATAAAATCACAATTACATGTCATTATGAAGACCGAACTTAGTTACACTTTTCAACACTTACGGTTGTCAAAGTCCTTATTGGCAAGCTGATCTAGGCTACTCTGAGCACCTACTTGTTTCCCTCCAAAACCCTCAATATGCCCAATTCAAGTTTGTCTAATCTGGACCTATCCTCTAGCAACAAAAGCAACTTAACCACATGTTGATGGTGCTGGACCCGCCAACATTAAGGGGATCTCCCAGTGAGAAGTCCCAACTAGACCTCAAACCGTTTGGAGTAGGAGTCCCAACAGTGGGTGGTAGTGTAATGCCTTGACCGCGGTAGTGCACAGAGATAAGTATGATAACTTTGGGTGAGAGAAAGTGTGTGACCTTGCGGAGAGTTAAGTGCGATGCATGAAGGTTCTCACACACGGAGGGGAAAAGGAAGTGTGCCTCTTAGAAGCTTTAATCGTACGCAGCTTGAAAGGAACACATGAGCATAATGACATCACAAGCTAAAATGCGGTATAGTCCACAAATTAAAGTGATGGGTTAATCCAACAACACGCATTCAACAGGATTCGTACAATGGCATACAAAGTAGTTCATAAGCAAATGTGTAAATTAAACAACATACATTACTAAAGAAACCATAATAGTCCAACTACAGTAACAACATATGCTTGAAAGCGTGCTGGCTCTGTTATTATTATAATAAGTGAAAGTCCCATCCATGCATACACCTTTGACGACCACTAGCCCCAGTAGTGGAACATTACAGTCAAGAACACCTGCTCCTCCAAAGAAGTATACTCTCTCTACACTGGAGAAACCAAGGCTCGTCACAATACTCCCAAGCCTTTTCTAAGCCTAAGCCTAGCCAAAAGCTTGGCTCCCAAAAGCCTGTTCTATGAGTTATGAAGTTCTATTTATAACAAAGGGCGGGGTGACCTTTGACATTCCCCTTTGTGGCTCTTTGATTACCCTCATGACTCTTCAACTTCTTTACAAATAACTCATTACATAACATGATGACCTTTCATATTCCACTAATGAAACTTGGAATTTCACTTACAACATATTTACAAATAATATTACATTTTCCACATGTACCCATGTAAGACAAAATAGGCTAGAGACAACCTAACAAGACAAAACACTATGACTCCGAAGTTTGGGGAAAGACCAACTCGGCAACATCCACTTGGTGCTTCTCGGTCACATATTGATGCCAAGCTTGGTACTGTGTGATGATGTCCCCAAACTGCTTGATGGTGTCTTTCTGATAGCGGACTCTTGCCTCCATAGCATCTGGGTATATGGTCTTGGAACCTGTATCCAACTCATCCTTATGTAACAAGCCATTACCATTACAAACGAGATGTGAATTATTATCATGAATACAAGGCATGCATATGATAGCTACATATGCATGCATCGCTTGCACTGCACTAGTGTTCATATTAAATTATGAAGAATTTCCAAGCATAGGATAAAAGACGTAATTGTTGAAGATACTAAATAAATACCTAACTCGCAAAAATATATTGAAATATGTATTTTAGTGTGTGTCGTCATCATAATAGGTAACCATAGAATATTATCCAAAATAAAAGATTAATACTCTATACTATACAAAATTAAAATGGAATATAAATTATACGAATAAATAAAAGGGACAAGTATAAATAAAAGAAATGAACATTTGAAAAAGATACTATGCATGTTATACAAAATTAAAAGAAAGAATATTTATATGTTATTTTACCTAACCCAACCAAACTCTTAAGGCACATTATAATATTAATATCATGGAGGGTGGTTGATATCATACGCATAGGTTCCAAAAATAAAATTAAGTCTGTCATCTCAAGGGAGACCACCGCCTCTAATTATAAATGCTTTACCCTCCTCACGAAGCCAACATAAAAGAGAAGCGGGCATGCAACTGACTGAAAGTTCGAGAAGAGCCCTTATGGAAGAATATAAAGGGAACAAAGACGAAGTAAAAAGGGAGAGGAAAATTTTCAGAAGAAGGAAGGGGAAATTTTTTAACAGAAAGTTACAGACAATAAGGACTGAGCGTTGGTTGTTCTTGAAATTTTGGGCACAGGGCCATATTTGTTAAATTTGGCAACTAGGGCCAAACTTCACCTTGGACAACTCATATGAGGCAGCGGATATTTTTATTGGATTCCTCTCTTCGAGAGGTGTAGCATCTAAAGATCATCTCATTTTGACATGTACATATGGAATTATGAATTTATTTTGTTTATGGACAAATTGTCAAGGTTGGCCACCAAATTAATGTAGGCTCAGAAGCCTAACAATCACGTCTATTCATCCTCAACGTTTGCATATAAATACATGGTGCTTCCTCCTCATTTAGACACTTCACTCACTCACATATCTCTCTCTCCTTCATTGATTGGGTACGGATTTCTGAGGCAACTCTCCACACATGCGAAGAAGGAAGGGTTTTTGTCCCTACGTTGACCAGCGTTGACCGAAGTTGCAGGAAGGCTGTTTTGACCAACATTGACTTGTTTTGACTGCGTTTTTGTAAGGGAGATCTCTGTTGGGTAGGTCGCATTTCTGGGCACAGAAATCGAGGCTGTTTGACCAATGTTGACTGTAGAAGGGTTTGCTGCAGCGTTGACTTTCGTTGACCAGATTTGATTGGATATTTTCAGATTGTTTTTGGGCTGATTTGACTCGCTGTTGGAGGCCGAGTTGACTGAGGTTGACTGAGTTGTTTTGGAGGTCAAAATCTGCCTTGTTGACCAACGTTGACTTTCTAGTTAGGGCTTTCTGTTACTGCTGTTTGACTGGTCAGATTTCTCTTTGATTGGGCAAGTGAATATTGTATATTGTACTCTCTCTTTCTGTGTTGAACTTTTGAAGAATAATAAGAATTGATCAAGGGTTTCCCCACTTTGGGGTTTGTCCCTGACTGATGCCATATCTTGTGTCCTCTTGTCTTGCCTTGTCTTCTACTATTATTGTTTATGTTCTATTTGCATTTTACTATCATGTTGACGTGATTGCTAAATTAGATATTGATATTGGGTTAATAAGAAAATTGAAGTAAAATTTCTCTTAAGCATAGAACATACCATTGTTATCTAAAATTAACATGGTATCAGAGCTCAGGTGAAGACAAAGCCCAAGCAAGAGTGAGGAGCAATCATTGAAATCCTTTGATCAAGGACAAGATTCAATGGCCTCCACATCCTACTTTAAGTCTGATGATAAGCTTCATGATAAGTTCGATTATCATGCATGGAAGATGTCTCTTGACTTGAATTTAGAAGAGCGAGATGTTATGGACTATGTGCAGGGAAAGATTTTAGAACCTCCTTCTAATGCACCTGCCACTGCTAAGACAAAGTACAAGAAGGGTGAAGTCAAAGCAAAGAAGATCATCAGGGATTCTATTCATAAGCATTTAGTTTCTTACGTCTTTGGTTTGAACACATCAAAAGATATATATGGTAGGTTGGTTGACATGTTCAAATCTAGCAATGCAAACCAACTTCTCTTTCTCAAAAACAAGCTAAATGATATAAAGAAGGGAAGAAGTGAAGACATTCAATCCTACTTCATCAGGATTACTGAGATAAAAAATGATCTTCTTTCGATTGGAAACGCTGTTGCTAATAGGGAGCTTACTCTCATTGCCCTTGGAGGACTCCCCCATGAATGGCACGTGTTCAACACCACTATTTTTAACAACGACAAGATTCCATGTTTTGAAGAATTGCTGACTAGATGTTCTCAAGAAGAAACAAGGATAATGGAACTAGATATGCCTTCAAATAGGAATGATCCTTTTGCATTCTCCGCTCATGCTAAAAAGAACAATACAGGTTCAAAGAAGCAATGTCAAGGAAGGTCGGGTTTCAAAAATTGAAGGAAGGGAAGATGCTTCATTTGCAACAAGTTTGGACACTATGCTAGGGAGTGTCCTAATAGAAGGGATACACCTCATGATGATGACAACCACAACAACAATCAAAGGAATGGCAGATTCAACAACCGAGGAAAAAGGAATGCTCCTGCTCCTCATCAAGGAAATGGTCACCCTCCCAAGAGATCAAGAAACACCAGGTATGATGAATCTAATGTTGTTGATAACAAGCAAAAATAATTTTATCTTATATCTGCCCTCTCTACTGCATCTCCTCCGGACACTTTGGGAAATTGGTTGATTGATAGTGGTGCCTCAAGGCACTTCACTGGGTATAAGGAAGCTCTTTCAAATCTGATTGAAAAGGATACAAATTTGGAAATTATCCTTGGAGACAATGCCACCTATCCCGTGAAGGGAGTTGGGAATGTTACTCTTCAATTGAATCAAGGTAACACCATTCATCTACAAGAAGTACTATATGTACCCGATCTAAAGAAGAACCTGGTATCTATCTCGGCAATGGAGGACAAAGGATTCAAGGTGGCATTCATCGATGGAAAGGTATGTGTGTGGAATAAAAATTTCAAAGATGCATTTACACTTGGATTCAGGGTTGATAACCTATATCAAAGTGGAGGAAGTCCATTGGGAGCTATGTCTTGCGACACATCACTTCAATCCGAATTATGGCACCAAAGGTTTGCTTATCTACATTATAAGGCTCTACCTGATGTGAGGAAGATGGTGACAGGTATGGCCGAATTTAAATTTGAACATGAAGGTGTTTGTCAGGGGTGTGCCGAAGGAAAGCATACAAGGGGACCATTCCCCTCAAATGATAACAAGACTACCGACATATTGCAATTGGTACATTCTGATCTATTTGGTATCATGCTCGTGAACTCATTGGGAGAATATTTATATTATGCTATCTTTATGGATGATTTCTCTCACAAGACTTGGATATATTTCTTGAAGAAGAAAGCTGAAGTATTCCCATGGTTCTGTTCTTACAAAGCTTTGGTCGAAAATCAAACCGGGAAGAAGATCAAAATATTGAGGACTGATAATGGAAACGAATATGAATCAAATGAGTTCAATAACTATTGTAGAGAAGCTGGCATTAAGAGGGAGCCTACTATTGCATATACTTTCGAACAAAATGGTGTTGCTGGAAGGAAGAACCGTTCTATTGTAGAAGCCACACGTGCCATGCTTCATGATTAAAGCCTTCCGAAGTTCTTATGGGCCGAAGCTGCAGACACTGCCATGTATGTTCAAAATAGATGCCCTCATCAAGCATTGTACTCTAAAACTTCGGAAGAAGTTTTCACCGGTAAGAAACCTGATGTTTCTCACTTTAGAATTTTTGGTAGCCCCGTATATTTTCATGTGCCAAAAGAAAAGAGAAGCAAATGGGATGCTTCTGGGAAGAAAGGAACGTTTGTGGGCTACAGTGAAACTTCTAAGGCATATAGAATCTATGTTCCTAGTCAAAGAGAAGTGTAGATAAGTCATGATGTCACCTTAGATGAGGATGCTACCCTTGGGGAATATTAGTAACCTTCCTATTCCAAGGAAGGACAAAGAAGCAGATTCAAGAAAGCAGGGAGAACCGCAGGATGAGCCGAGGCCCGATACTAAAGGACTAATGGATCCCATTGATCCACCCCGTCATGAGCCCTCCTCCTCAAAAAGGAGACCCTCATGGCTTAGGGAAACTCTCGAAGATGCCGAGAGACATGTTGCACCTAGGGGGACATTTCGTGAAAGTAAGAAGTTGAATAGGTACCAAGGGTACTTAACTGCAATGAGCACCATTGTTCAATCTGAGCTTTTCACATTCGAAGAAGCTGTGAAGCACCAAGTTTGGAAGGATGCTATGAACGAAGAGTATGAGTCGATTATGAAGAATGATGTCTGGGATGTGGTCCCTAGACCCAAGGACAAATCCGTTGTCACCTCGAAATGGCTCTACAAGATCAAGCATGGAGCTGATGGAAGTGCTGAAAAGTTCAAGGCTAGGTTTGTTGCTCGAGGCTTCTCTCAAAAGGAAGGTGTGGACTACGATGAGATATTTGCACCTGTTGCCCGATATACCACCATCCGTTCGATTATAGCCCTTGCTGCCTCACAAGGATGGAATCTACACCAGATGGATGTCAAGACCGCCTTCTTACATGGTTCAATTAAGGAGGAAGTCTATGTAGAACAACCCGAGGGGTTCGAAGTTCAAGATCGTTAGACACGTATGTAGATTGAAGAAAGGCCTCTATGGGTTGTGTTAGTGTCAGTCTTGTTAGTTTATCACCTGGATCAAAAATGCTTTTACTATGTTTTTCCAGGCTTTCAAAATCAAATTTTTCTGTTACTAGGTTTACACAACAAATTTGGTCATTGTATGGTCAACCTAAAGATGAAGTCATTGTTTGAATATTCACTCATGCTAGTCGCCTATCACACTTTATGAAGATGCCACAATGAAAATGGGTCAGTCATCATCATCATTCCATTAAGACTCAGGGCATCCATTAGGTCGCTAGGGTTTCCAAGGTCCGTCATTTCCATGAATAAAACCAGCGGTGAGTAAAACATAACAAAGCAACTTTTGGAGAATTGATCTTGATTTTTCACACACTCCTCATACTCTCATGATATCAAAGGTTCCAGAAAAAGAAGCTCCAGCACTCAGGAAAGCAAAGGACATCTCAGGTTTGCAATGGTAAAGGTAAAATCTGTCTTCATAAAGTGAAAATCAGTTTCTAAAGGAGGGTGGGTCCCATTTATTTTTGAAAAAGTGAGGAAATTTTCCCTATATAAACTCAAAAAGCCCCATAACTCCTTCATTCATATCCTACTCACTCTTTATCATCAAGCTCTCTCGCCCAAAAAAGCAAAAAACTTGTCTTCCTAGGAGAAATTAGCAAAAATTTGAAGGCGCTACGCATAGAAGCACTGCATTGCGCTTAGGAGACAGGTGCTGTGTGTAGAAGCACTGCGCATAGGAACATTGCGTTGCGCGCAGGACAGTGTGCCCCAAAATTCATCAAAACTCTCCCAAAACTCATTTTTTCACTTGCGAGCTTGATTTCACTGAATTCTAAGCTAAGGAACAAGTAAGTACATCATCATCCTCCATCTTTTGCTTTCCCAATTTCATCTCATGTCAATAATTCTTCAAGTTAGGGTTTGTAGCAAATTTTGCATAGGAAATGTTAGGGTAAAAATGGCCATCATTATTTTTGATTTCAAAAACATGTAAAATGATATCCTACACCTGTATACATGTTTAATGAGCCATTTTGACCATTTTACCCACCTCAAAACAAAGTTTAAACACTAAAAAAGCAAAACCCTAGCTCATTCCTAGAGGTTTTTTTTGGCAAATTTCATCATAAACCCTCTTGTTTCCAGCTGCAAGCAAAGCATCTTTCCACTATTTCTCCACTCATTTTCATCCGCTTTCAAAGTCATTTCACCTTTCCTAAGACCCCTTCCATCATTTTGTCAGACTGCAACACAATCAACTCCTATCCTTTCATCAAACAATGCTTTGAGGATGTCCACTGCTTGGAATTTTGCAAAAGGGTGAGCGAGACAGGATTTCATGAGCAACTAACAGATTGGGTAGCAACACAACTAAAAGGAGAGACTGTTGTCATTGCTGGTATTGAGTTCAGTTTCTCAGTGGCCTCCATCTCAATAACAACTGGGTTACCGGACAATGGCGAATATTGGTTCAAAGGAATGAACCTAGATCTTGAAAACTACAAGCCTTTCTTAAAAACGCCATACAAAGATACACATACTCACCTCTTGCCTTTCAGATATTTATTGGAGAAATATGCCCCTTTAATGAAAATTGTCATGAGGTTCTTCACTTGTGAAGGTAGATTCTCCAGGTTGTATGCCTATCATATTCGCCTCCTGATGCATTTCACATCTCAAAAGCCACTCAACATGTGTAATTATCTATTCAGGAGCATTTCCAAAATGTTTGAAAAGATACAATTAAAGGACAAAGAGCACTCCCCAAGCTTGTTCCATCACAGTCTCATCAAAACCATTGTCCTTCACCAGCTGGCAGAGAGAGGTATGGCTTGGGAAGCCTTTTTGGAAGCAGCCTTGAAATGGCATGAGGAAAATGCAGCATCTTAGTCTCCAAGTGCGCCAAAACAACAAACAGAGGTGGGGTCATCTAGCAAAACAATGGAGAAGACTCAACTATCCAAACCTGAGGTGACTAAAGTGTATAAGAAAGGGCAGAGGCTTGTGTTTTCTTCTCACAAAGAGAAAGGGGCCAAGCCTTCTTCATCAACAAAGCAAGAATCGACAGCAAAGGATAAAGACACAGTTGAACATGAGTTTGAACTAATTGATCTAGAGACTGAGGATCATACCACAAACATGAGACAGACTATCAGGGATAAGGACTACCAAATCAAAGAGCTGGCAATCAATTTGGAAAGGGCAAAGTATGTCATATCATTCCTTGAATAGGAAAACAATGAACTCAAAGCAAAGGAGCTGATACTAGAAAAGGAAAAAGCTAAGTTAATGCAACAAATTGGCAAAGGTAAGGAGATCATGACATCAAGCGAGCCTGAAGCATCAGAGGTGAGAGGAAAAATGAAAAGACAAAGAACAAGAGGCCTCAAGAAAGCTTTGCAAGAGGAACAAGAACAAATTCTGCTTAATGAGGATCTTGACCTAGAAGATAGGATCGCCCTAGAGGTTCATCAAGATAAAGAATATTGGCTTAATAGGGTGAATGAACACTTGGAGAAGCTCCTTGAGAAGGCAAACAGAGACAATCAATTGCTCAGACACATGGCGCATCACTATCAAGCTCAAAACATGATCGCCAATGTCAAGGTAAAACAACTTGAAAACAAGCTCAAGGAGGCCAAAAAAGACCAAAAGGATGAGGGAAACTTGGAGATGCTTGTTGAAGCATCCATGAAGCTATAACAAACCTATTTTTACACCTTCCCTCCAATTTTGAGCAAATTCTGAGCATTTTGAGTTTTTTGACAAATTTTGGTCTAAGTTCAGAAATTCAGCTGCTCCAGAAGGCGCTGCGCTTTTTCCTCAGGCCTCCATTTGAGGAAAGGTCTACATTTTTGGAAAGGTCTTTCCATCCTCTAAAAACCCATTTGCCCAGATTTTGGAGAGGTGGTGATCCGGATTTAAACAGGAACGCAACAAATTACAGAGATAACCATATACACAAAGATGCAACGGAAATAATACTTCATTTCATTAATGGAAAATACTGAAATATGCTTACAACCAGAAATGGAAATAAACCAGCTAGGGCGATGGTAGCTTATCTCTGAGAAGAGATGTGGTGGCTACATGCCTCTGAACTGTGTTACAATGAGGCTCGAAGGCCTATTTATTGTTGAGAAACAATGGAAAACCCTTAACATTCCAAAACCTAACCCTAGGAGATGAAACGCCAAACTGTGGGCCCCGTTTGGGTAAATTGGTACATCAACTTCCCGAGGTCGTAACTTTGGCATACGATCTCCGTTTGACGCGTACAATAGCTCGTTAGAAAGATCTATCCGAGCACTACCACTTTAGGAAGGGCAACATCGGTCCATGGACCCATGTTGCCCCCAGATTTCCCAAAAAACGTCGTTTAGGGCCTCAAAACGGCTCCAGAAGTTCAGGACCCGAAAAACTGCTAAAAATAGTAAGTTGTGCTACAATTAAGGAAACTGAAAATGCTGAGAGAAACAATGGTGGGGGTCCAGGTGGACTTGGCAGGTGGCCACGAATATCCACCTGGATCATTCCTCCCCCCTTAGGAAGCAATGGTCCCCATTGCGTTGAGTTCCTCCATGAGATGAGGAAACTTTTGCTGAACTTGTTCCCTGGTGAGCCACTTGCCCTGCTGAAGGAGTTGGCCTGCTTTGACAACTCGATACAGTTGGATATTTTGTTGGCGAGTGTTCTTGATCTGTGTGTCCATGATCCGATCAGTTGCAGCTTGTTCCATGCAATCTGGATTTAATTCTGTGGGTTTGAGCTGTTCTGCAATGTCGGATGTGTCTAGCAATGGTGGAAAGTATGGCCGAAGGCGGTCCACATTGAACACTGGGTGCAGGCCAAGGAATGGGGGAATGTTGAGCTCAAATGCATTGTCTCCCATAGCCTTAGTAATGGTGTAAGGACCATATCAGAGTGGTCTCAATTTTCGATAGGCTCTAGTAAGGCGTTCCTTTTGCAAATGCAACCAGACTTTGTCGCCCACCTGAAACTTGTGTGGCACCCGATGTTGATCATGTCGCTGCTTGTTCTTGGCATTTGATTTCTCAAGAATGTCATGGACCTGCTGGCGAATATGTTGGATGCGTTCAATGAAGCTGGTGGCCTTATCTGTTTCGGACTGGACATGAGCTGAATTTAAGTGAGTAGCTGCAAGTGGCATGGCCACATCAATGGGGCATAGTGGCTGGAATCCCAAACCCACCTGAAAAGGGCTATGGCCAGTGGAGCTGTGAAGAGCTCGGTTGTAGCTGTGCTGAACATAGGGGAGGCTCTCGTCCCATGTGTGTGGATGCTTTGAGTTATACATGCGCAGAATGTGCACAATCATCCTATTGACAACCTCTGTCTGGCCATCAGTTTGAGGATGGAAGGCTGTGGACTTCGTGAGTTTGGTGTCCAGCATTGACCAGAGACTGGACCAAAATGTGCTGAGAAACCGACTGTCCCGATCTGAGATGATAGACTGTGGGATCCCAAAGTGCACCCACACTCGTTCAAAGAAGAGTTTAGCAGTGGCTTCTGCTGTGGTATTCTTCTTGTAGGCCGCTATAATGGCCATCTTCGAGAACCTGTCGACGACCACAAAAACACAGTCATTTCCATGCTTAGTGGAAGGAAGGCCTGACATGTAATCCATGGAGATGGATTCCCAAGGTCGACTAGGGGTAGGCAACGGGGTATAGAGGCCGTGCTTCTTAATGGTCGGTTTGGCAATGGCACAGGCAGTACATGATCTGATGTACTTCCCAACATCCTGTCGAAGATTCGGCCAATAGAAATAATTTTGCAGTACTGCCACTGTTTTCTCGACCCCGAAATGCCCAGCAGCCCGACTGTAGTGTGCTTCCCAAATCATCTTGGCACGCTCGCTTGAAGGAACACAAAGGTGACCCAGGTGGCATAACAGGGCATCCTGGAGGTGAAAATCTGGAATATGCCGGCCCTCCAAGAGTGTCTGGTATGTGTGGCCGAATTCTGGGTCGCTTTTGTAGAGAAGTGGCCAATCAGAAGTCTCGTGCCCACAAGAGTTGAGCACGGTGGTTAACGCCATGATTGGTGGTCGACTGAGGCAATCTGCAACATTATTGGTGCTGCCCTTCTTATACTTGATATTCAAGTGGAACTGTTGCAGGTATGTAGACCACTTCTGATGGCGATCATTCTGCAATTTCCCTTGGGTCTGTATGAACTGCAGGGGTCGGTGGTCTGTGTGGATGACCGTTTCCTTCCCCAAAATGTAATGCTTCCATTGTCGGCAGGCCTGTACAATGGAATACATCTCTTTATCATAAGTGGGGTACTTCCGGACTGTGTCTGCAAGTGTTTCACTGTGATATGCCACTGGATGTCCATGTTGAGTAAGGACTGCCCCAATAGCATAGTCAGACGCATCGGTCTCGACCTCAAATGGTTGTTGTAAATCTGGTAATGCGAGCACTGGTGCCGTGCAGAGGCGATCCTTCAACTCCATGAATGCCTTCTGTTGAGATTCAGACCAAAAGAATTTTGCTTTCGCCCCTCCCTTGGTGACTTGACTCAAGGGCCAAGTAATATGAGAAAACCCCAACACGAACCTGCGGTAGAAGTTGGCAAGACCTAGAAAGCTGCGGAGCTCTGTTAGAGTGGTTGGAGATGGCCAATCCCGAATGACTTGGATCTTGGCTGGATCGACATGCACCCCCTGTTCATCAATGACGTATCCCAGATACTGAACCTGGGTCATGCCAAAAGTGCATTTCTCCAAATTGGCACATAGCTTGTGTTGCCGCAGTGTTTGGAGAACCTGTCGGATGTGGTGGAGGTGCTCTTCCCAACTCTGGCTGAAGATCAGAATGTCATCCAAGTATACTACTACAAAGGAGTTGGTGAATAGCTGCAAGATGTTATCCATTAGCCTCATGAAGGTTGCAGGAGCATTCGTCAATCCGAAAGGCATAACCAACCATTCGAAAAGGCCCTCCTTGGATTTGAAGGCAGTCTTCCACACATCAGAGGGTTCGATTGGTACCTGGTGATATCCTGACTTCAGATCGATCTTGCTGAAATATTTCGCCCCCTTTAGTTGGTCTAGGAGGTCATCAATCCGCGGGATCGGGTACCTATTACGGACGGTGATCTTGTTCAGCGCCCGATAGTCAAGACAGAGTCTCCACGTCCCATCCCTCTTCTGTACCAACACGATCGGGCTCCCACAAGGTGATGAACTCGGACGGATGTGACCTTTCTGCAGGAGCTCCTGAATCTGCCTCTTGATTTCATTGTTCTCCAGAACGGAGCGCCGATAAATTGGTCCATTGGGTAGCGGCGCACCTGGGGTCAGATCGATGGAGTGCTTGACCTGACAGTGCAGAGGAACCCCTGCAGGGGAGGTGAAGATGTCCTCGTACTCCACAACCTTGTCCATCTGTAGTTGTCGTGCAGAGGGACCCCGTCTGGAGGCCGCGGCCACCGTCTTCTTCTTTCCTTGAGGGCGTATCATCAGGGAAACAAATTTCCTGGTTTTGGAAATGATCTTACTGCATTGTTTTGCAGTAATCAAAGAGATGGCGGTAGGTGGTGCTACCTTTGGTATCCTGTACAACTTATTTCTCAATGTAATAATAACAGCACGGGGCCTTGATTCATACACAGCATGTCGCTTCCACAAGTATGGCTGTCCTAATAATACATCACAAACTTCAAGGGGAGCAATGTCACACAATACCTCATCCGTGAAGGGCTTGATGTTGTATGGAAGGCGACACTGCTGGCTCACGCGAAGATCTCGTCCTTGGTGAAGCCACCCAATGGTGTATGGTTGTGGATGTGCTGTGGTCGGTAAGCCCAACCGCTTCACGACCTCTGTCAAAATGAGGTTCTTTTGACTCCCGCTATCAACAATGAACTGTATCGGGGAGCCCTTTACCCACATCTGGGAGTGGAAGAGACGCTCCTCTTCCTCTGGATCTTCGGGTTCATTTTTCTGGATCTTAGCGGTAGCAACAGTGGCGTTGGGATCCGCATCAATGATCTGCTTCCCTTTTTCATTCCCCTTATCGGGTTCTGACTCAGAGTCGGAATATGCATCTGATTCTGAAACCTTTAGCTTAGCCACCAGTGACTGCTTGGCCTGACACTCACTTGTGTTGTGAGTGGAGCTCTTATGGAACTCACACCATTTTCCAGTGTCCTTTTTTGGCTTCGCGGCGCTGTTCTTTGCTTGCAGCTTCAGCGGGTTGTCTTGGGCTGTCCCGCCTTGGCTTTGTCCTTTGTTCTGTGGTTTAGGGGCACCTTTCCCCTGCTTTGGATTCGCAGATCCAAAGTCTCGCTTCTTTTGTTTAAACTTCTGCTCGACCTTGACGGCATATCGGTATGCTGCGCCGAGCGAGGAGATGTTCAGGAATTGTATTTCTTCCTGGATGTACTTGTGCAGGCAGCCACGGTATTTGAGTATCAAATGTTGCTCCGAATCCTTGATACCCAACTTTGTGCGAAGGGTATGGAAAAGATTGGTGAACTCCGGCACGACTTGGTCTCTTCCCTGCCGCAGCGTGGTCCACTTTATGTATTCATCCTCATAGCTTCCGACAGGGTAGTACTGCTCCTTGATGGCATCCCGGAATGAATTCCAGGTGGGTGCGGCTGAAAATAGTGAGCCAGTACTTTCATCCTTCTGCTCGCAATAGGTTTCCCACCAGTCCTTGACGTGGGGGGCTGCTTTGAGAAGAGCGAAAACAATCTTTTCCCGACTCGAAAATTCATGAACAGAAAAATAACCCTCTAGCAGATTTAACCATTTACCTACGGCATCTGCGTCTATCTGACCCTCGAATATGGGGATTTCAAAATTAACTTGTACCTTAAAGGGCGTGGCGTTTCCAGAGTAGCTGCTGGAAGCCGATGCGTCGCTTCTGGGTAGCCGTTGAAGGATCTGGGCAAAGCTGTCCATCATCGCGTTCCGTTGTTGCTCGAGGGCTTCTTCGAGCAAGATTTTGATGGGATCTCCTGCCCCCTCGTCTTTCTTCTCATCCGCCATGGGGGGCCGTCGGGATTTGCGAGGCTGGTCTTGCAAAGGTTCAACCGGTTCAAGCCCTAACTCCTTATATCCTGACCTTGTTGGGGACATGCAAAGAAAAACAGAGAAAAAGCAGACCGCACTGATACCACTGATCCACATTTAAACAGGAACGCAACAAATTACAGAGATAACCATATACACAAAGATGCAGCGGAAATAATACTTCATTTCATTAATGGAAAATACTAAAATATGCTTACAACTAGAAATGGAAATAAACCAGCTAGGGCGATGGTAGCTTATCTCTGAGAAGAGATGTGGTGGCTACATGCCTCTGAACTGTATTACAATGAGGCTCGAAGGTCTATTTATTATTGAGAAACAATGGAAAACCCTTAACATTCCAAAACCTAACCCTAGGAGATGAAACGCCAAACTGTGGGCCCCGTTTGGGTAAATTGGTACATCAACTTCCCGGGGTTGTAACTTTGGCATACGATCTCCGTTTGACGCGTACAATAGCTTGTTAGAAAGATCTATCCGAGCACTACCACTTTGGGAAGGGCAACATTTGTCCATGGACCCATGTTGCCCCCAGATTTCCCAAAAAACGTCGTTTAGGGCCTCAAAACGGCTCCAGAAGTTCAGGACCCGAAAAACTGCTAAAAATAGTAAGTTGTGCTACAATTAAGGAAACTGAAAATGCTGAGAGAAACAATGGTGGGGGTCCAGGTGGACTTGGCAAGTGGCCACCAATATCTACCTGGATCAGGTGGCTTAGTTTTGGAGAAAAATGCAAAAAAGTGGCAAAAAACTAGCATTCTGGACCATTTTTTGACAGGCGCTGCGCTTCTGGAGTGACCTTGGGAGAATGGATTTTTGAAGGTCTTCCCATGCTCCAAATTCAGAAATTCAAACTGTTCTGGAAACTAGACTTGAAGGGCTAGTTGACCATTCTCTCAGATTTGCATTTTGACCCCTAGAAGGCACCTAAAAATCAGCTCAAAGTTGGTGCTGCGCTTCTGCACTTTCTGTGTTTTTATTTGGAAAATTTCACTGTGTAAAATTTCTAGTTTCTAGTCTGACTTGGTCAAATTCAAGATTCTCTATGTAATGGCACTAGTTACGAGGCTAGGTGATGTAGGCATGAATAAATGTACATCATAGGTTGTTTTTGATGTTTATTAGGCCTCATAAAAGAAGCAAACTCCTAAACAAACTCTTCATGAAGTGTTTGAGTTTCACCTTCTCACTCTCACCTGTTGGTTGAGAGAATCTTGGAGTCAGTTTCTTCACCAAGGAATTCGACTGCTGAAGGTGAGCAAGTGGTCTAGGAGAGTCTATATGTATCATTTCTCCCAAGGAGAAGTGGGTTGAACTTTTTGTGAAGGAGGCTTGCATTGTAATCATCTTTCAGCTAATATAGATACAGGTTGCAGCTATTTTCAAGGAACTCTAGCCCAGTGAGTTCAGGTGCTTGTACTTCATTCTTTTTGTTTTCTCATAGTCTAAACATCTTTATCTACATTATATTTCTTCTTTCTATGAATGCCTTGTGATAAAATACTCAGAATTCTTGTTTTTCAAGCTTTGTTATTTGGTTTTCATAGTTATGTGTTTTGTCTTCCTAAGCTAATGAAATCATGTTTATTTATGCTCATTAGTTTCTTCCACACTATATCCTCTATACTTGTTAAAATTGGCAAATAGGGCCAAACTCCATGTGGGTCATCTTATTAATGGAAACTGATATTTTTCTTGGATCCCTCTCATCGAGAGGTGTAGGATTGATCTAAAGATCATTCGATTCCGATAAGTATTCATGGAGATATGAATTTATTTGTGTTATGGGACAATTCGTCAAGGTCAGCCAACAACCAAATAAACCCCACTTGTGCTCAACGTTTTAGTATAAATAGAGGTAGCCTTCAAGTCATTTTCAACACACTTGGGATCTCTTCCTCTCTACTTGTCTTTGGGTTTTAGTAGGAGGAGAGATCCTAAGGGATAACGCTGCCCTAATCTAGAGGGCAGAAGCCGGAACTGCCGGGAAAAGCCGGAACTATCGAGAACTGCCGGGAACAGCCGGAACTGCTGGAACTACCAGAACTGCCGGGAACTGCTGGGACTACTGGAACTGCCGAAACTGCTGGAACAACCGGGAACTGCTGGAACAGTCGGGAACTGCCCGGGAACTGCTGGAATTGCCGGAACTGCTGGGAACTGCCGGAATTGCCGGAATTGCTCGGAACTACCGGGAACAGCCAGAACTACCGAAACTGCCAAGAACAGTTGCAACTGCCAGAACTGTCGGGAACTGTCGGAGCATCTATCTCCGAAGGAGAGCAGCATGCAAGGGACAACTAACTAACATTGGGACAGTTGTATGGTACTTAGCAACAAATACACCAAGCATGCAATGTTACAGCTAGCATGCAACAACAAGCATGCTAAGGACAACAAGCATGCTAGGGACAACAAGCAAGCAAGGGACAACAAGCAAGCAAGGTGCAACCAGAGCATAGGTCAGTACGGCAACATGGTGTAGCAATGGCACATAATGCAGTACAGTGATGGGTACAATCATGATTAATGAAGCGTGATGAGATGCAACATAGTGATGATGGGTGCAGCATGGTGCAGCGCGGTGAGGTGCAGCATGATGACGAAATGTAGCACAACGATAGGTGAAGGAGTCACCTTGGAGAATCAGTTGAAGCAGCATGTCTTCAACTGATCTCATGTATCATCTTCTTAGAGATGATCTATGCTCTTATCTAGATAAGTCAAAGTGTTGACTTCTGTTGTAAACGTATTATCTCTCTCTCTGTGCTGAACTATTGAAGAACATATAAGAAGAATTGATCAAGGGTTTCCCCACATTGGGGTTTGTCCCTGGCTAGCGCCACATCTTGTGTCCTCTTGTCTTGGCTTGTCTTCTGCAATTTATGTTTATGTTCTATCTGCAGTTTACTTTAATGTTGATGTGATTGCTAATCTGGAAAAGATATTGAGCTAACTGTGAAAATTGAAATAAATTGCTCTAAGCATAGAACATACCTAAAATTAACATGGTATCGACGCTGAGGTGAAGACAATGCCCAAGCAAGAGTGAAAGAGCAATCACTGAAGACAGTTGGGAAAGGACAAAAGGATCAGTGGATTCCTCATCCCTCTTCAAATTCACCGAGGGTGAAGTCGAAGCAAAGAATATTATTAAAATGGCGCAGCGGAAGTTTCTAATGGCCCACCGAAAGATCACTTCATTGGGAAGTCCGGATCTAAGGGTGGAAGGAAAGGCAGATGCCTTGGTTGTAATAAGTTTGGCCATTATGCGAAGGAGTGTCTGAGGTAGGGACACATCACTTGATGATGATAACAATCATTCCAGGACATCTTCAATGATCAGAGGAATGACAGGTAATGCAAGTCATCAAGGAAATGGCCAACTCTTCAAAGAAAGCAAGGAACCCCAGGTATGAAGAATCAAATGTTGTTTTTGATAAGATAAAGAAGCGTTATCTTGTATTGGCCCTCTCCTTCAGATTCTTTGGGAATCTGGCTTATTGATTGTAGTGCTTCAAGGCACTTCATCGGATAGTAGGGTGCACTCTCTAATTTGGTAGAGATGGAAACAATCGTGGGATTATACTTGGAGCCGATGCCACCTATCCCGGAAAGGGTGTAGGGAATGTTACCCCTCAATTGAATGAGGGTAACTCGATTCATTTACAGAATCTCTTTTATGTACCTGATCGCAAGAAGAACCTGGTGTCCATCTCGGAAATGGAAGTCAAAGGTTTCAGGGTGGCATTCATCGATGGAAAGGTACGTGTTAAAAAATAGAATTTTCAAAGATGCTTTTTCTCATGGGTTAAGGGTTGGCAATTTGTATCAAGTTGCAGGATGGTCCATTGGGGATCATCTCAATTGTCATATTGCATCTATAACACAGGAGGTCTACCTATGGGGCCCTACCCGATGTGAGTGAGATGGTGATAGGGATGCCTAAATTCAAGAAGAGCATGAAGGTACATGTCTGAGATGTATCGAAGGAAAATCTTATAAGGGGACCATTCCCCTCATGCAGCATGTCCACAGGTTTGGAACAACTCGAGGAGTTTGAAATTCATGATCGGGAATCTCATGTATACAGGTGGAAGAAAGCCCTCTATGGCTTGAAGCAAAACACCCTGGGCGTAGTATGAGAGGATTGATTGCTGTCTGATGATGCTAAGATTCACTAGGAGTGAAACCGATCCAAACATTACGCGAAGGTTGTGGATGATAGACCTCTCATACCGACACCTTATGAGGACGACCTATTTCTGACAGGTGCAGACCCTCTCATTTGCAGAAGTAAGAAGGAATTGGATTCTGGATGTGGAATGATAAACTGCAAGCCTGTGACTACCTCGAGGATCTTAACTTTCAGAAGTTATATGGTAGTGATGTCGGAACAGATTTGGGAAATGCCTCTGAGTTTCATAAACTCATTCGCGTGGATGTTCTTGGTGAACTTTCGTCCGGACATATGTTTTGTAGTTAGCATATTGAGCTCATAATTGGTTGAGCCTCACTGGATTGGTGCCAAGAATCTTTTGAGATATCTTCGGGGCACAATCTCTCATGGATTGATATACATTGCCGGAAATATGAAACTGCATGATTATTCGAATGCTAACTAGGCAGGCAGTGTGGAAGATCACTAGAGCACTTCTCAGTGCTGGTTCTCTTTGGATTTTGCTTCGATATCATGGGTGAGCATGAAGCAGAAGTCGGTTGTTATAAGCACCGCCGAGATCGAATACATAACTACGAGTATGATCTCGTGTGAAGCTGCATGGTTGTAGAAGCTCTTAAGTGAGCTATTTGTACACATGATGAATACCACTGTGATTCTCTATGACAACCAGAGGGGGGATTCGATTATTGAGGAATCCCGTATTCGATGATTGCTGCAGCAGATAGACATTAGATACTGCCTTATTTGGGATATGGTAAGTCGATGAGCGAGGAGGCTCCATTGCATTGAGACTGATGTACAGGTCACAGACATTTTGTCAAAGCCCCAAGAAAAGGTCAAATCTGTGACTTTCCCGAACGACTTGGAGTCGTTGAGAGACCTTCTTATAAGGGTCCTGCATGTTGCATGCATTGAGCTTTGGGAGCTCTGGGGGGCTTGGGGTACTTATTGGAGCAACATACAACCATAGGGCGACTCACCCTCCCCTGGTGGTGCACTATGTATAGGATGACAGGTTCAACCTTCCCCTGCGATACCACGTGGCGACTATGGAACAGGATGATTAGTTCTCTCGTGGCAATTGTGGAACAAGATGATTAGTTCTCCTGTGGGCCGAGATGATTAGTTCTCTCGTGGCAATTGTGGAACAGGATGATTAGTTCTCCTGTGGGCTGGGATGATTAGTTCTCCCGTGGCGACTGTGGGGTAGGATGATTCGTTCTCCTGTGGACAGGATGATTAGTTCTCCTGTCGAGGCATCCTACCCATGCAGTTTGGGACTCATGGGAAGTACCTCTCATCTGATCAATGAGCAGGGAAATGGGGTTAGGGACCATAGTAGTACTATCGATGGACGCATCGATGTATCTACCGTACTCCCTATGCTAGGATGACCTCCATTGATCTGGGATCAATGAAACTGATCTGGGATTAGTGTGAGTGGTTTGAGACACTCTCTTGTGATATTGATCTGGGATTAATAAAACTGACTTCGGGCCAGTAAGAGTGATGTGACACACTCTCTTAAGATGAAACTGACTTCGGGTCAGTAGAGAATGGTATGAGACATTCTCGATCAATTCTTCTTCTTCATGGTTCAGCGTAGCAAAGCAGAGCTCAGCAGAGCAGAGCAGTGCAGGGCACTGATGGCAGAGATAGTACAGTCGGACATATGGATCAGCGGATGGAGTTCTCCCTAGTTGAGAGGGAGTGTTAAAATTGGCAACTAGGGCCAAACTCCATGTGGGTCATCTTATTAATGGAAGTTGATATTTTTCTTGGATCCCTCTCATCGAGAGGTGTAGGATTGATCTAAAGATCATCCGATTCCGATAAGTATTCATGGAGATATGAATTTATTTGTGTTATGGGACAATTCGTCAAGGTCGGCCAACAACCAAATAAACCCCACTTGTGCTCAACGTTTTAGTATAATTTCAACACAATTGGGATCTCTTCCTCTCTACTTGTCTTTGGGTTTTAGTAGGAGAGATCCTAAGGGATAACGCTGCCCTAATCTAGAGGGCAAAAGTCGGAACTGCCGGGAAAAGCCGGAATTGCCGGGAAAAGCCGGAACTACCAAAATTGCCGGGAATTGCCGGGACTGCTGGAACTACTGGAACTGCCGGAAACAGCTAGGAACTGTTGGAATTGCCGGGAACTGCCGGAACAGCCGGAACTACTGGGAACTGCCGGAATTGCCCAAAATTGCCGGGAACAGTCGGAACAGCGGGGAACTGCCGGAACTACCAGGAACAATCGGAACTGTCGGAACTGGCGGGAACTGTCAGAGCATTTATCTCCGAAGGAGAGCAGCATGCAAGGGACAACGAACTAACATTGGGACAGTTGTATGGTACTTAGCAGCAAATACACCAAGCATGCAATGTTACAACTAGCATGCAAGGGACAACTAGCATGCAATAGCAAGCATGCTAAGGACACCAAGCATGCTAGGGACAACAAGCAAGCAAGGGACAACAAGCAAGCAAGGTGCAACCAGAGCATAGGTCAATACGGCAACATGGTGTAGCAATGGCACATAATGCAGTACAGTGATGGGTACAATCATGATTAATGAAGCGTGATGAGATGCAACATAGTGATGATGGGTGCAGCATGGTGCAACGTAGTGAGGTGCAGCATGATGACGAAATGTAGCACAACGAGAGGTGAAGGAGTCACCTTGGAGAATCAGTTGAAGCAGCATGTCTTCAACTGATCTCATGTATCATCTTCTTAGAGATGATCTATGCTCTTATCTAGATAAGTCAAAGTGTTGACTTCTGTTGTAAACGTATTATCTCTCTCTCTCTCTGTGCTGAACTATTGAAGAACATATAACAAGAATTGATCAAGGGTTTCCCCACATTGGGGTTTGTCCCTGGCTAGCGCCACATCTTGTGTCCTCTTGTCTTGGCTTGTCTTCTGCGATTTATGTTTATGTTCTATCTGCAGTTTACTTTAATGTTGATGTGATTGCTAATCTGGAAAAGATATTGAGCTAACTGTGAAAATTGAAATAAATTGCTCTAAGCATAGAACATACCTAAAATTAACAATACGACATTAACAAATACTCAAATTACACCATGGATTTTGACATCTAGCTCCTTATGTTTGCTCCTGCATTCCCACAACCTAGACCTACTTGTGGCTCCAAACCCTAAGTTCAGCAAATCCTTAAAAAACGAAATTTTCACAAACAAACAAACAAATACACATATCTAGCCTAAAATTCACTTGCTTTAAAGTCATATCACAGATAAGAGACTTAGAGAGATCCCTCTCATGCTCAGTAGGGCTAGCTACTGAGCTAAGGTGGTTTGAGGTTACCTTTGTCGATTTCCTCTTCAGCCTAGGAGATTGTAAGGACTAACAGGTTGAAGCAAGCTCCCTGAGCTTGGTATGAGAGGATCGACAACTATTTGATGAAGCTGGGATTTACGAGAAGTGACGCTGATCCAAACCTTTACTTTAAGGTTGAGAATGGTATACCTCTCATAGTGGTACTTTATGTGGGTGATCTCTTTCTGACTGGTGCAAACCCTCTCATTCATCAATGTAAGAGGGACTTGGCTTCCGAATTCGAGATGAAGGACCTAGGACTGATGCATTACTTCCTAGGGTTGGAGGTCTGGAAAAAGTCAGGTGAGATTTTCCTTTCTCAAGGAAAATACATCGTGAAGCTACTTGAAAGATTTGGGATGGTGGACTGCAAGTCCGTGACTACTTCAATGGAACATAACTTCATGAAGTTATGTGGAAGTGCTGTCGGGCCTGATTTGGGAAATCCTTCTGAGTATCGTCAACTCGTGGGGGCCTTGATGTTCTTGGTGAACTCCCATTCGGACATATGTTTTGCAGTGAATAAATTGAGTTAGTTTATGGTCGAGCCTCATCACATACATTGGATTGCTGCCAAGAATCTCTTGAGATATCTCCGGGGCACAATCACTTATGGACTGAGATACATTGCTGGGAATGTGAGGTTCCATGGTTACTCTGATGCAGACTGGGCTGGCAGTGTGGTGGATCACAAAAGCACATCTGGATGTTGCTTCTCTCTAGGTTCTGCTTCGATATCATGGATGAGCAGGAAGCAGAAGTCGGTTGCCTTGAGCACCACTAAGGCTGAATACATTGCTGCTAGTATGACCACTTGTGAAGCTGTTTGGTTGAGGAAGCTCTTTATTGAGCTGTTTGGACATGTGCTGGATACCACCGTGATCTATTGCGACAACCAAAGTGGGATTCATGTTTCTGAGAATCCCGTGTTTCATGACCGCTCCAAGTATATTGATATCAGGTACCACTTTATCTGGGATATGGTACAACGGGGAGCAATAAGGCTCTGTCATATTGGGACTGATGATCAGGTCGTTGATATTCTTACAAAGCCCCTGGGGAAGATCAAATTCTTAACCTTCCGTGAACGACTTGGAGTCGTGGAGAGACCCTCTTATTGTTGAAGAATCTAGGGCAATGGGGTATAGTAGGATTCTTCTAGACTTGATAACAATTTGTGAAGCTCTTTTACAATTTATCCTGTTAGCTTAATCGTCTTCTTCTTATTATTAATGCATGTGTGTTTACTTCATCAAATTGCTACCAAAACATAAGAACAAGAACACAAGATGTTGGCTCTCTGCCAGGGAAAAACCTCTCTCTTTTAGAGAGGAAAACCCTTTCGTAAATTTCTCTTATTGAAGCTTCTTATTGATCAATGCCAAACCATAGACCCTTGCCAAGAATATCCTCCAAGCACAAGTCAAGTCCATCCTTCTTCCGACACTTTGTTTCCCAGCACTTCGTCTTCCTACTTCCGGCACTTTGTTCCCTGACGCTTCGTTCCTCGACACTTTGTCCTCCTCCTTGCTTTGAAAACTCGTGATGAGCCTTGTTTATGCTAGCTCTAGAAGAGATATTTCTCCTTGATTCTTAGTGGATTCTTTCACATATGAGGAGACCTTTCTCTCTTGCCCAACCGAGCTCTTTCTTGAGATATAGTTGCAGACTTGTTGTGACAGTAGTGCAACCTTATTTCTTCGCATGTGTGAGGGCATTCTTTGTGAGATTGACCTCTTCCTCCTTCGCTTAAGAGAGCTTGTTCTTGCTTGAGCGAGAGGCCTAATTATCTAGCCCAACCAACGAGATTATATGACTGTGATAGTAGTGCTGTAATGACTGCAGGAAGAGGCTCCTTTCTTCGCACGTGTGACTGTAATAGGCTTTAAGACAACCCTATTACACTTCGGTCTTCTTCCTCCTTTCTTCGCTGCCCTTGGAGACTCTTCTTTTGTCCTTCTATTACCTTCGCTGCCCTTTATCTTGCCTTCTACCTTCGCTGATTTCAGAGGTGAAGAATGCTTGTCGTTGGAGGAGTGGACAACCTCTATATATAGAGGACTGTCCCTCCTTTAGGCCGACTTGAGGCTAACTAGAGGACAGTAGGCCGACTTGACTTCCTTTGCATCGTTTTTGCTCCTTTGATGATGTCATTGCATGGAGAGGACTTTGACTTTTCTTGGAGGGATATTCTTTGACTCTTATACAAACATATACATGGTGTAACATGCCCTTAAGGTCTTCAACATTTTCTTTTGACTCTTTGACTCACCTATAACACTTTAACATGTGCTAGACCTATTTCAATGAGCAAGAAACTCATTGATAAATATAACAAAAATAATATTTCTTTTCTTCAATAAATGCAAATATCAAAGGTACATTTATGAAGACCGAACCTAGCTACACTTTCTTCAACACTCCCTCTTAACCAGGGAGGTATTCATAAATCATTACAAGGTGTTTTGCTATTTTTCAATCTTAAAGAATTCACATAAGAGAAACTGGGTTGGAAATCCATCTATTATAGCATTATAGTAGACAACATTGTTCATAGCAAGGCCTTGACTAACAACTCTATCTCTCATAAGATCAGAGCACAATGTTGGCGAGACCAATGACTTATAGACACCTTAGTCATTGTCTCTCAAGGTACATACCCACCCGGGTGTTCACTGAGTATGACCTTCTAGGACTATTCTTGTCTTGGGTTCCCAGCCCTCAAAGAATATCGATCCTCTTGCCTACTCTTGTCTTGGATGCCCTACACATCCTCAAAGAGCATCAAATGCCAGATGATTACCCAATCCTCCCATTCTTTCTTCCCAAGTGAAGACAAGAATGTTGTGTCTATCTCTTCCTCTTAATTGAGGAAGACATGCCCAAGTTTCCTCTGACAAGGAACTTGCCCAAGCTCCTTTGTAGTTGGGAACTTGTTAGAACTCCCTCTTAGCTAGGGACTTGTTCATTCATCAACAACTTCTTCGTCGTGAGTCCTTCAGTTGCTTGATCTCCTTCTTTCCTTCGATGTCATAAAGTCTTTGTCTGAACTTCTTCTTGGTAAGGCACCGACCATCGATCACTTTCCTTCCTAATTTGTCATGTCATTGCTCCCTTCGTGGAAAGTGGCATTCTTGATATATATCAGGTCCTTTTGTCATCTGGCTACCCCTTTGTCATCTTGTCTATGCTTCATAATACGTATCACATGGATGCTTAGTTGTACTTGTTTGTTCCCATACTTTTATCTAGTAGCCCTTCATGACTTCATCCTGATATTGCTTCAACATCAAATAGTGCTTTTGTTGGATGGCTCTCCATCATGACATATTTGTTGAGTTGAATTAGTTATCTGCATCTTGATATCTCCAAGGTCTTCATAGGTGTCAAGGGTCCTTTGATCTTTTTCTTCCTTTGTCAGAGTTGTCATGCCTTCTTTCAGCAGATGTCTTTAATGGATCTTGTCAGATAGTGATTCTTTGTGACCATGGTGTTCTTCACATGCTTGATCTCTTTATTCATTTGCTTCTTCTCGGATGATTTGTCAACCACCTTATACTCCTCATGGGAGCAGTGCTTTATGTTGACCTTCATTGCATTGTAGTACATGCCTTCGAGCATGTCATTGGTGAATGAGATCCTTTTATACTTGATTATTTCATAGCACTATTCCCATGACTCAATAATATATTTATGATGACATGACTTAACTTTGATGCATACATACCTCATCTTGATTCTCCTTTGATCATCTTGGCTTCATTTGATTGTCCTTGGGATGGCCCCCCTTGCTTCATCTTTGCTTGCCTGCATATCATCCTTTTTCTTGAATCCCATGAATGGGACTCCCAATGAGACATTTGCTCTTGTTTATGAACCTTCTTTTGAAGATTCTATCAGAGGATCTTGAAGACCCTTACCCTGCAAATGTTTCTTCCTTTTGATGATAGAGGCCTTCTAAGATTCTTAATCATGATCAATTATTCTTTCATTGTGGATGAGGTCCTATAATAGGTATGCTCCTTCTATATGAATATCTTGAGCTATATCTATCATGCTCCTATATTCTAGAAGATATCTTTAACCATGCATTCTATTCTATTTCTACATGCTCTTATACTACTCAAAACTTTGAAAGAAGACTTTAAGAAAAGAGGTTGACTTAGTCATAGTAGAGATCTGGAGGATCTTCCTTCTTCTGCTTCTTGTCTTCTTCTTTCACTTCTTGAGTTACATGAGCTTCTTCCCTTTTTCTTTTGTTGTTGTTTTCCTTCTTAAGTTTAGGACAATCCCTTTTGTAGTGTCCATATTCTTGGCATCCAAAGCATTGGACTTTGGACATATCTCTATTGCTTGTTCTTCATGGACCAAACTTGCCAAACTTTTCTTTTGGCCATAGCAGCAAATGCTTGCTCCTTTGATCCCATATCATCTTTTGCTTTGAGTCTAGTTTCCTCTATCTTGCATAGAGACCATAGTTCATTTAGTGGGGTAGATTCCTTCTTGGCATATATGCTTGATGTGAAGTTGCCCCAATCCTCAGGTAGAACATTGAGTACTACAGTTGTCATTTCTCTGTCAGACATGACTTCTCCTAGCTCTTGAAGTTGATCCCTCATCTCAGAGATCTTCATGAAGTAGGGAGCTATTCCTTCCTTTGATATCTTCATCTTGTACAAATCATTTCATAGAGATATCACTTCTCCAACTATGCTTACCGAGAATAACTCTATTAGTTTATCATAGATTTCTTTTGATGTTTCAAATTTGGAGACATAAGGAATGAGAGAGTCCTTGATAGATTCTATTAGAATCCTTTGAGCTCTTGTCTCATCCTTATTGTACTTGGTTAAGGCTTGAGTTTTTTCCTTAGCAGGGATAGTGATATTCCCTTTGATGTGGTCTAGAAGTTCATTCTCTTTGAGAAGTAAATCAATCCTCTTCTTCCATGCAAGGAAGTTATTGGTGCGAACCAATTTGTTGCTTTCCTTACAAAAAGACATTGAGGTATATTCAGAAGGGGACATATATTTACTTGATAGAGTTTGAGATGTAGTGGACTTGATTTCTTCTTGAAGACTTGATGGCTTGCCTTTCTTCGATCTTGATGTTCTTCAAGTTGCTTTCTCCAAATGGACTTGCTTGATGACTTGTAGCTTGATGTAGGTCCCTCCTTGATTTGTTCTTCTTGTAGGTGCCTTTATATAAGGCTTTTCTTCTTGCTTTGTAGTCTTCCTTGATGAATGATGGATGGTAGACCTTCTTGTCTTTGATGTGATTGAGACTTCTTGGCTTGGTGCTTCAACCTTGTAGATGTTCTTGAGATGCCCTTTCCTTGATGTGTCACCTTAGCTCCGATACCATGTTGAGTATTTCTTTTAACTGTTAATTAAATTAGCAGTTTATTGCTACGACAACAACGAAATAAACACACTGCAATCTTCACAAAAGTATTGCAGAAAATAATAGTGCTGGAAACTGAGAAATATTCTAGCGCATACACCTAAAAAAATTGACACTTATTTTTGGACAAATGTCCCCGGAAAAAATGACTTGGGAGAACCGATGTAGCAACTAAGGGTTTTTATTATTATGCAGTAGTGAAATTCTAAGTACAATCTAGATGCCGAAAAACTGTCAATCCACAACAAGAAAATATGGCGGAAATTATCCAAGGGAATTTCCGTTCCTCCACAAGCAACCTCGACACAACTCTGCTTCAAAAAACTCGTCCTCCTGGACCCTTTGCGTAGGCCTCTGCGTAGTGCTTGCGCAAGCCCTTTGACCTCTAGCTCGAAACTGGGTCTGATCAAGTCGTTCAGCTTGTCTCTACCACTAGAAACGATTCTCTGTCCTTTTAGAAGACTTTTTTGGCCTCTGGAAGTTGAATCGGATTTTCCCACAGCAGAATCGAATTGCCCTATGAAGCTGCCTGCGCAGTCCTTTGCACTGCCTCATTGGGAATAACTCGGCCTCTTGCTGTTGCCTCTCCGAAACTGGAAAACTTCCTCTGGATCACTGTCCTTGCCCCTCTCTGTCTTTGCTTCCTTCTCTGGCTCGAGCTCTTCCGTCTACTGCCTTTGGAAAAATCGAACTCTCCAAGTAAATCAATCTGTGTGTGTGTGTGTCCTCCAGCTACCCATCAACTTCTTTTAATCTTTTGTTGGGACTCCAACGACCAAGACTAAAACTTAATCACGGGCTAAGATCATATCTGGGTCGATCCGTGTGATTTTCTAGATGATTCACACCTTATTTCATTTAATACTAATTAATTAACCCCTTTTCCTAAGTTTAGACTTAGAAAATATTTAAAAATAGGCCAATGACATAATTGAGACACTTCTAGGTGGAATTTTTAGAAATGATTATTGGGTTATGGAGAACTCATGTGTTTTAGCCTCTCCACAAAGTTTCGACACTAGAACACCTCCGATGCTCTACAAAAATTAACACATATATGGCAGAGTTATGACAGATGTTTGGCAGTGCTTATGACAGTAATATATGATAGTGATGTTTGAGTTGTGCTATAGATGACAATGATGGTTGGACAGTGCTATTGGCACATATGACAGTGATGTTTGGGCAACGTTATTTATACTTATGACAGTGATATTTGACAATGACACATATCAGTGGTATGTGCTCCTATGACAGTAATTGTATGCTACTTGAGACAAAGATCTATGCTACCTACAATGATTTGGAGGCAACCCTATCAGAGGTTTTGAGAATGCCTCTTTGATTGACTTATGAGGATCCTATATGATCCTAGGTTGGCTTTATGAGGCCTAATGTGATTGATGATGAAAGACATATGTATCATTCTTATTATACTTTGTATCTCAGCTAAATATTTGATAAATATCTAATAGAAGAAGAAGAATTGATTATTGGGTTTTCCCCCTGTTGACCACTCCGTGTCAATTGCCCTATAGTAGCATACATTTTTTCAAAGCACTTCATCATGCTCAAGTAGTTAGAGATCATCATTATCTTTCAACATTTTTTCAAGCCATGTAAACCCAAATTCTGCAGCCTTGTGGGCCATTATTGTAAAAACGATTCTAGTATGACTATGAAGCCATGTAACACACCTAGGTAAGCTTAAGAATTTTCATGAACGAGTTTCATCTTAGGGAGTTTTTTAACCTCCCTAATTATTTGTGTTTCTGGACACAAATAATTAGCAGAGTTTTTCTTCCAGATATACCTCCAAAGCTAGGGTGGGATTCGATGGTGATGTCTTAAGTGAGTCCTAGTGTATTAAATCTATGTATAATTATCATACTAGATCATGTTTTGAGTCTCACAAAATTTGGTTAAGTGTCTATTTTTAATTATTAAAATTTCCAACTGGTTGGAAATTTAATAATTATTTGGATGTAAATTGTTAAATCAAATGTTTGTAAACGTTGAATGGGGCAAAGTACCCATAATTAGAACCTCTACCCCTCAACTTTGTGTTTAGACACATTTTGAGGGTTGAAACTATGTTTGGCCCCTCAAATTCTTTTTATTGGCGTAGTCTAACCTATAGACGAAATGGTCTTTTTCACGACATTTTTTTTTGGTTAATTGTAACCAAACTTCGCAGAGATTTTTAAAAACTTAGTTTAAGTTGTTTAATTTGTAGATTTTGAGTGCCTTGGGGGTTTTTTTTAGGGTGCTGAGTCCATTTATGCATTCAAAAATGCATTTTAAACAGCAAAAAACCACATTCTTTCTTGAAATTGTTTTACTGGATTTTGGTGAAAAAATCTATTTTGTCTATAAGTTAGACTACGCCATTTTTATTTTGGGTTTTCTAGCAAAAAAAAGCCAAAAAATTAGCCAGAAAATAGTAAAAAAATTAAATTTGTGAGAAAATAAAAGTCTCTCCATGTTGAAAAACGGATTTTTGGAGAAGGTGGTCTTTCCCGAGGAAGAATTAAATTTGACAAACTCAATTCCAAGGCAGAAAAACCCACAAAAAAATTCGATGGGGCCAAAAAAATAAATTTTTCAAGAAAAATAATTTTCTGGGTCCAGTTGGTTGAAGAAAATTCGTGGGTCCAAAAGAAATTAATTTTTCAAGGTCCTCCATCAAGGGAAAAATCAATTTTTTAAGAAAAATTGAGCCTATGGACCAAGGTGGTTAAGTCAAAAATGATTTTTTGAGAAAAAAGTTCAAAATAATATTTTTTGGACCAGGAAAAAGAGGTTTATTATGGAATTCGAATTTCTTCATCCAGATCAAGGGACAAGATTTAATTTTGGCATGGATCAAGCATCTAGCAATTGTTATTCTCCAGGATCAAGTCAAAATTGTGCAACTTCTTGGACCTAGCCGTTTTCCACTTGGAGGAGGATCTAGATCTCTCTATTTTCTATAAATTGAGCTTGAGGCTCCTCATTGTAATCATCTTTGGATGGTGTATCTGGTTCTAAAAGCTCTGTAACATTATTTTTCTGATCAATAAAATCAAAGTCTTTGGGGGCTAATTATGGTGTATCTCTTCAACTTGTGGTAAATTTATTTTTGATGGTGCTTTTAATTTCTACTTTGTGCTCTAATTTGTTAAATTCTATATTCATTTGGATTTATAGTTGCTTGTTTGCACCTATATCTGGGTTGAGAACATTGTTGATTCGTTAGATCTATTGGATTCTTGCTTGAATCACTAGATCTGCTTAACACCTTGTGACTTACCCTCGTTGGATCTAATAAAATCTTAAAAGTTTTGGTGTAGAAAACCTTATTAATCAGATATCGAGCATTTGAAGCAAGTTCTTGTTTGAATCTTCATCTCCTCGAGCCAAGCGTTTGAAGTAAGTTCTTGTTTGAATCTTCGTCCCCTTGGCACACAACAAAGAAGAACCCATAGTGGGTTTTTCCCAAAGGCTCATCATAAGATTGATTAAAAGGGGTTTTTCTTAGCCATCCATCTAAAGCGAAATTATTAATTTTCAAAAAAATCTTATTTTATTATGCTATGATCGATGTATTTGCTATTAAAGAGCCAATCTTATTGTAAATATTTGTAATTTTGTAAATAATTGTGCACATAATTTTCTAACCCCTTGTACCTATATTAGTCTTTTGCTAAGTCACTTGACACGAGGATTTGGGATTCGTAGGATACGGGGATTCGAGAGTCGGATTCGGATACGTTGACCCCCCGGAACATGACACATAGGATTCGTTATATATATATATATATATATTAAAAATTATATATTTCTTACACAAATTCTCATTAATGATACAAATTCATTGATTTCAAACATAGATCTTCATCTAGATGTTAGTTTTACTATTTACAAAGTAAGTTAGTACCATTATAGCATGCATAGTACATACAAAATTCAAATACATGTCACATAAATCATGATTCATAAATGAAAGACAACTTACAAGATAGTAAGATAAAGACACTGACTACTGTAGTTTTCTCATTAAGTCATCAAATCAAAATGTGTTACATAGGTAGTGCAATGCCAATGGAAAATAGAAATAGAAAATATAAAACAACTACAGGTGTACAAGCCTCAAGGCAATAGGTAGTCCATGACTCATGAGTCAACAATCCTCATAGTCATCATCAGAATCAACATCAATGTCCTCATCATCATGGTCACCACTGCTCTCATCTGCATCCTCCTCCTCCCCTATATCCATAGTCGCCTCTGCATCTGCTGGTGTGGAGGATGACCCCTCTAAAATATCATCGTCATCAAATCTAACAGGTTCTAGCACTGGATCATTGAGATCCATGTTGGCCAATGCCAACTTAACACTGCTGTCTAGACCCATATCATCAAGAAAGACATCCCGCATCTTTGTCTTTCCCTTCAACCACTCTTCCCTCTGCCTGTAAATAAGACGAAGGTTGGTGTGCACATACACCATTGTCTCTGCCCTGGACTGCTCAAGCCTGCTCTTCTTCACACTATACAAATTCCCATATGTGCTCCAATTCCTCTCGCAACAAGAGGATGAAGTCACCTGAGAGAGGAGCCTCATGGCTAACTGTTGAAGAGGAGGGCTTGTTGCCCCATGATTTGCCCACCAAGAATAGGGCTTCTTAGCCCCCTTGTCTCTAATCACATCATATCCTGCAAATCGACCAGTGCCAATGGAAAACTCTGCAAAGGCATCCTCCACCTCATCAAGCAATGCTCTATCCTGAAAAACCCGCCTGAATGCATCTTTCCTCCCTTGTGAGATTTCACCATCCATGCGAGGGGGGAATCTGCGGGAAGGTCCACCATTCAGCCACTCATGGCTGTAGTATTTTGGGTTCAATGAGTGAGCCAAACAATGTAAATGTGTGCAATTCTTGTCCCATCTGCTGACAAGAATATCATGTATAGTACCACAGAGGGCCTCTGGTGATGTCTCATACTCAGGGCACTCACTCTGTAGAATAATGCTCCTCACAGACTCAATCATGGAATCCCATCCCTCATAAACCTCTCCTAGGATGGGTTTGTTTGTATCTGCAAATCGAAGCAAAGAAATGATAGGGTCCATGATCTGAATAATTAGATCTACCCTCTCCCACCAAGCATCATCTAGCACTGTGTCCTTCACTCTTTTAGAGGCTACTTGATCTGTCTTTCTCCAAAAAGACCAAAACTCAGAAATAACCATGGCCCCAAGAGCGGTCTTGACCTCCCTCAACCTCTTCAACATGATGAATGAAGAGGCAAACCGTGTATCAGCAATCTTCAACAATGATAGATTGGTGTACTCCTTGTAGATAGTGAGGGCATTTGTATGATTTTGCACAAAGTTACGGATATGTCATGCATCCTCAATAATGTTACCAATCCAAAGCACATCAGAAGCAATGGATTTCAGTGCTAAGTTCAATGAATGGACAATGCAAGGTGTCCAAAACACTTGTGGATATTTAGCTTCCACAATCATGCCAGCAGCCTTGCAAACAGGTGCATTATTTGTAATTATTTGCACACAAGAATCAACACCTACATCTTCAATAACTTCAATAAATAACTCACCCATAAATTGTGTATCCTTGTATTCTCCAAGTGTATCCACTGCTTTCAAGGAAACTGGACCATTCAAGGAAGACACCATGAAGATGATGATTGGGTGTTGTGTTGGAACTGTCCATCCATCAGAAACAATGCTAACCTCAGATGTTGGCCATGATGCTTTAATAGGCTCAAGCATTTTTTGCACCTCTTTTTTTGCCTTCGTCAACAATGTGGTTCTAAGCTTCTTTGAACCAAGAGGCACATACCATGATGGAGACCTGTGAGTTAGAGCTCGACACATCTCAATAAATAGAGGTGAGCGTGCAACATTAAATGATACGAAGTTTTGATAGAAAAAGAAGGCAATGGTGAGATCAAGCTCTTCCTGTTTCTCTTTTTGAAAAATATTGTCCATTGGACCAAGTGAAATTGCTCTTCTTTTTGCTGCTTGTCCCCCAATAGAACTCTCAAATGGAAATTTGGTGGTACTTTGATGGAAAAGGGTATTCATTCTTGGTTTTTCTTGATTTTGCAGCCACATTTGCCATACCAACAGTGAACTCTTTTTCCATTTCTTTCCTTTTTTGTAAAGGAACAACTTTACAAGCTCCAATTGCACATTGCCTCCTCCCTTCCGCTTGGTGCTTGTCCTATCCTCTCTTGTGACATATTTCCACAAGGGATATTTCTCAATGTTGTCTTTAGGTCCTCCTCTTCCCTCAACATTACTTGCAGTAGACTCTGATGATATTGGGGGAGGAGGGGCATCTCCAATGGAGACATTCTTCCCCTTCCTTTGCCCCCTAACTGCTGCCTTTGATTGAGCCATGAATACTGTAAAAAAAATAAACAAAACATGCACAAATTTGTAAAAAAAATTCATATACAAACTGCGGTAATAGAAATGCAAAAAAATAGAGATGAAATGCACTTACCTGGTGGTTGAATCTCCTTGCCAAATGCTCCACACCCTTAGCAACTTGCTCCGAACCCTTAGCTCATTGCTCACAGCTCAATGTATGCAAAACTGAAAGAGAGAAATGGTAAATGAATGAAAGAACAACACTTTTTTATGCCCACGGGTTTCATTTTTTTGGGATTCGAATCCCAAAATCGGGACACGTATGGGATTCAAGCGTGTCCCGTTAGGACACGACGTGTCCTATTCTGGGATTCGAATCTCCAATGAATTGTGTCTGATTCGTGGGATTCAGACATGTAGCCTCCTTTCAGCGAATCCAGTTTCATAGGTCTTTTGTATTATGGTTTCTCTTTGTTTCCTTGCAGGTTTGATCAAGAGAATGTAGGGTTTAGGGTTTACTCCTTCCCTTTTTGCATATCACTTCGTCATCGATTTTCAAGCATACCGAGTTGGGGGAAGGGCTTCAACCTTCATAAATAGGATCTGAGCTTAATGTCATAAGGATTGGAAGGCCGCAAGTATTCAAGGCCACCCTATCCCCATGACAGAAAAGATTTCCTTGTTTTACAATATTTGTAGCACATAATTGGATGTAAGGGTCTGCTACTATTTTGAGGGCTTACAATTTGAAGGGTTTTGAGACTGTTTCAAAAGAAAACCACAAAGCCCTTGATCCCTTGCTGCCGCAATCCTTGTGAAGAGGACATCTTCACTGAATCTCAAGCTATCTCTTTTGCATCCATTTTGGGCTAATGGATTGATGAACTTGGAGCCCTTTTCCTTGCCAGTGAGCTTTTGGGATTGTCATTCATCTTTTTTTAAGGCAGCGAGTTTCATAAAGTCCTCATCGACTGTTTTGAAGAAATTTGCAGTCAGACCATAAGTGGATCAGTTCTTCATTCCAAGGAGAGCTGTCATTGTAAAATTTTCTCATTATTGTAATCCTCCTTAAATAAGGAGCCTCTCCCTCTGTCAAGAGGCCCCTTTTCTTATAACAGCATAATAAAATTAACTAACTGGGACCTAGATCCCTTTGGTATCCCTCATCTCCTTATTTAAAAAGGAGAACTAACCTACTGACTCACTGACCTGTTCCTCTTGCATTTGCATTTCTAATATAGTTCAAACTGCACTTGCATCTTAAATTTGCATTCTAACTTGCATTTTCTTGCATTGATACATGATCTAATTACATTGGAAATTTCTTGTCTTGTTTCCATTGCTAATTGTCATCTAAGTAGTCTTTCATAAGCATTGTTAGCAATCTCATCTGCCATTTAACGATTGTGAGTTCTCTATAAATTTTTTGCTTGCTCAATTGTCTAAATAAGTGAGAACATACAATAAACACATTATTACCTAAAGACATTGTGGGATTTACTCTAATATTTGAAAATCTGTTAATGCTACTGTTTCATTGAGGTAATTTCTTATTGTTTCATTGAGCATTGTTACCTGCTAGCAATCTTGTATCTTTGAGGTACCTATCTCATTTGTGATTGCAAACACATTGGCATTAATTCTCTTTAAAGCAATTTTGATATCATTTTCTCACTTGAACCAATTGCATTTTCATCCTACAATTTAGCCTTGCATCCTAAAAATTTACCTCCAACAATAAGTTTGGTTGATAGGAAATTAGGAACCCCTTCTCCACCCAATTCGCAACCCTTGATCCTTAATGAGGCCTTAGCCTCCTTCCCGTGGACTTCTTTCTACAACCTTCTGTGGGACTTGCTTCAAAACAATTGAGGAGAAGGATTCATCTAGACTAGGTATTTAACTAAAAGTAACCAAGATTTTGCACTCCACCTAGTTTAGTCTTGAATTCCATATTTCTAACTTTCTCTCCAGTGGCATATTGTTAATTGTGGACATTTCATTTGCAATATTATATTGACATCCTTGTACTTATCTTTGATTAATTTTCTCATTGTGCATCTATATTGTCATACTTTACCTAAGCATTTCCTTTGAAGTACGAGCTATCTTTATTGTGCAAGTTATTTTCATGAACTCATATTTGATATTGTGCCATCTCTCTTGTACTAACATTTCTTGCAGCATTATTGTTATTGTAACTTGAACATCTATCTACTTGCCAGTCTATAAATTTCCATTGGGCATTGTTAAGGCATTGGTCTATCACCTTTACATCTACCTCATTGATCTTAATTAAAATCCATTTTAAAAACATTGCTCATAAACTCTCACACTTGCTCTAATTAATAATCAAGTTGCACTAATAAAAATTGTCTTGCCCTCATATCTCTTAGACTTGTTATTCCAACAAGTTTCATCCTCTAGTTTCATCTTTTAGGGACTACCCCCCTTGACTTAGCTAGGACACCCCCTTGAGGGGTTTTGCCTTGGCCTCTGACCAAAATCCTGGTGTCTCTATTTTGCATGCTTTTCTTCTGTTGTTCCTTATTGTTCCACTACATTGTTTATGTTGTTGTTCTCTTTATATAATCATTTATGATGATATGGGGTGAATGCAATGCGAAAAATTGTTGAAAAAGTTAAAAAAAGCAATTATCTACAACAAAGAACAATCTAGCCCTAAAATTAACATGGTATCAGAGATGGGATGAAGAAAAGTCATTGAGATCACCCCCATGTAGACACCTATGAAGATGTTGGAGACCTAAAAGAATGCTAGGGTTTGAAGGAAACCCTAGGGATCCCTTGTTCTTACAAATGAAGGTTAGGAGAAACCCTTGGGATGGCCTTGAATATGGAAATACCTAGCCTCCTAGGTTCTATAACATGTGAAAATTTCAAAACTAAAATCCTATTGCAGCTACTGGAATTAATTCTTCTAATTGTTAATTAATATAACAATTTATTTGCTATGACAAATACCAAATTAATCACAATGTAACCTTCATAAATAAAACTGCGGAAATAAATAACGTTGGAAACTGAGAAAATACTAGCACAAACACAATAAAAATGACATCGTTATTTTTGGACAAATGTCCCCAGAAAAACCCAAGTTGGGAAAATTGGTGTAGCAGTTGAGGGTTTTTATTAATATGTAGTAGTGAGAAATTTTGAGTACAATAATCTGGATGTCGAATCTGGCAATCGTACAGAGAAAATTACTGGCAAAATTCGAGTGAGGAATTTTCCTCATGCCACAGGCAAATCCGGGCTCTGATTGTAGCTCCAAGTGAGTCGTCCAAACTGGCTCTGCTCTGGCCTGCATCACCCTAGCGTAGTATCTGCCATGCTAAGCCTGAATCAACTGCTCCTGTAGCCGTCTTGTCTGCCACTGGCTGAGAAATCGTCTCTCCGGCCTTCTGGAACCCTTTCCTGACCTCTAGAATTGAAACTTGACTTCTCTCCAGCTAAATCGAACTACCCTCTAGAGGCTCCTGCGTAGCCCATGCATCAGCCTCACTGTGGTACTTTTGCCTCTCTGCAAATGCAGTCGTTGGATCTGGAAATCTTCCTCCAACCTCACTGTCTTTGCCCCTCATCGTCTCTGCTTCGATCTCTAGCTCCTCGGCAACTGCTGCCATTCTGGAAATCGATCTGCCAAGGAAAGCAAACTTCTGGTGTGTTCTCCAAGTGTCGAACGACTTCCTCTTATAATCCACTGTTGGAGCACCAACGACCAAGATTAAAACTTATTCGATGGCTAGGAGCATCTTGGAGTCGATCTATGAGAGTTTCACTTTCTAGATGGTTCACACCTTGACTTAATTAATTATGATTAATTAACCAGTTTTCCTAAGTTAGACTTAGGAGACATTAAAAAATAGGTTAATAATCCAATTAAGTCATTTCTAGGTGGAATTTTCAGAAACGATTTTTGGGTTTTGGAGATCCCATGTATTCTATCCTCTCCACCAAATTTCGTTGCTAAAACACATTTGATGCGACAGAAACTAACACTCCCTCTTAGCGAGGACTGTGTTCTCTCTAGTGCTGCACATCTTGCCACAACACCTTGTCTCTGTATCACCTCCTGTCACGCTGCTAATGTTTGGCCATTAGTATGATGCATCTGTCTTCCGAGCCTCTGACTACCACTAGCACCTACACTGTCACTGAAGAATCTGTGTTGCTGCCAACTCTGCATTGAGCCTCCTAGTCTGCTGTCAACACTGCACTGCGCTCCTCAACATCGGGCTGCTACTAGTCTGCAACTGTCACTCTGGTACTGACTTGCATAAATTGCCACTGATCCATCTTGCTACTGAATACTATGGACCCCCCGCAGCTAGGTAATGATCCATGAGGTGGACTCCTCAAGGACCCTGCCCATCTTTGTAGCTCTTTGAGGCTACAACTCCAAGTCACCCCACCTCACTCCTAGAGGTATGGTTGCCATCATCGCGAAGTCCTCTAATTTGGAGGACAACCTATCTATCTTAGCATGTGTTGCCGACTGGTCCTGCTTCTTCTGCTTCTTATTTCTGAGAGGACATTAGGTACTGTAGTGGCCAAACTTGCCACACCTGAAGCACTTGACTTTAGAGAGGTCCTTCTTCTTCTTCTTCTTCTTCTTCTGCTCCCCTTGCCCCTGATTGGGACCCTTTGATGCGAGTGCCACATTCTCCTCCTTCACACCCTTCGATTTGCTGCTACTGCTGCCATTGATGGAGCTCTTTAGAAGAGCTCGTCTCAACTCCTCCTGCTATAAGTCAGCCCACATTTTGTCCCATCCTGGTAGTGTGTCTCTGCCCAATATACTTTGGACAAAGACTTTCCAATCCTCAGAGACACTATTCAGTGCCAACCTCACTAGCTCTAATGGTTGAGGTGCTGCCCCAACAGCTGCAAGCTGGTCTCAGACCTCCTGAATCTTGGTGAGAAAGGGATCTATGCCTTCCCCCTTCTGCATCTCAACTTTTCTTCCAGGAACATCTTCCGCTGCTCAGAAGTACCCTGGTATAGCATGGAGAGAGCTACCCACATTTCCCTGGCAGTATTCTTGCCAGAAATATGCGAGACTATGTGATCTCAGACTCCATCCAAAATCATCCTCTTCGCCTGCGCCATCTCCTTCCTGTATTCCTTCAGTTGATCCGCATCTTGGGGAACTGCCACCACATTATCTATGTAGGCTTTCAGGCCATATTCATCTAGAAGGAAGGACATCCTAGCCTTCCAGATGATGTAGTTGGAAGCTCCATCCAACCTATCTTGATCTCTAAGCTCTGTTGTGGCCATCTCTGATCAAGTCGAAAACTCACTCTTTCCCTCTGCTTCGTTGCTACTCTGCGACTCGCACTCCCTTCTGGAATGCACAGATCTGCTCGCTGCTACTTCCAATCTGCCTAAAAAAATTGAACTTCTGAGACGTGAACTTCCCTGAGAGAAATTTTCCCTTTGTTGTGTGTGCTTTTCTCTTCCACCTAATGCGGATTCTGCTACTGTAAACTGCTGCAAAAATCTTTTGCGTCCAACCATGGAATCTGCTTAGCGAAAATCTGAGCCGCTGTTGCTCCCTCTGCCTGCTGGAATCACTCAATCTGGAAAGTTGAATTTTTCTGCTACTGCATTGAAAATCGAACTTCCCCAAGCAACTCGGCCTGCTTGGCAATGCACTGCCCTGCCTCTAGGAATTTCAGCTTGCTGCTTCTACTGGGGCAGCGCAGTGCAGAGTGGTGCAGCAGCTGGGCAACCTTTAACTCAGCTATTTTCCCACCTGGGGTTGGTCTTTCTTGTCCATTGGGACAAACCCAGGTGCACCATTCCATTTCATATTGTACCTAGCCCTCTGATTTTTAATAATATGGCTCAGCAGTTCCTGATTGGCAGCGTTTTCATGGATGTCTAATGTGTGTTTTTAGTTTTATATGCCACTGCACTATTTATTTGCTTAATATCACTTACATTCCTACTTAGGAACATTAAAGTCGTATTAGAGCATGATCTTGGCCCAGCTGTGGGTAACCAGTAAGATCATGTGGCCCAGCTGTGGGTAACTAGTAAGATCATGGGAGATTTGGGCATGTATGCATAGTGACGAGTTACTTCGTACACTACCCATGGCTCAAGGGAGATTCAGTATGCAAGAATTCTGGGGTGGAATCTGCTGGAGCAATGAGAGGTTGGCTCAGTTGAGGAAGGTGTCAGACCAGATCCATCCTTGTCCTTACAACATAGACACTAGAGGTGCACAAGCCGTGGGAGTACAACCATCTACACTATGTGGGGAAAGCCGATAGAATCAGGGCACCAGATCTCCTGAAAAGGAGCAGGCAGGCCAGAGACAGTTAGAGGATGAGTCAAGGAGACGATTTTGTTGGTGGAGACCTGGTCTTAGACATCAGGGGCCTGAGGAGGAGATTGAACATGAGGCAGAGGACACGCGAGAGTGTGAGGATCACATTGGTATACCTAGTATGGCACAAGAGTCACCATTATTGGAGGCCTCTTTGGTGTCACCAATTGACACCTTGGGGGAGAAAGTAGAGCATACACCCATAGGACCATCCATTGATGAGGTGCTAGGAGACATAGACATGTCCACTGTTGAGAAGGTGACATCCGTTGTTGAGATATCCGGGGTTGTGACTGAGTTTTCAGGTGATAGCAGCGCACGACAGGATGATGAGGTGTCGAGAGACATCACCACCCTTGATGAGGAGTCGATAGGTACAAAGGCACCCAAATCTATGATAGAGTTGCGGGATGACAACCACCTACAACAACATGGAGAGCACATAGAGGGGCATGAGCTAGTCATGGAGGGGCAATTCGTGACTCATGTTGAGCCCATGGTGGAGGAGGACGAGCAGTATTCTTTGGGGCCCACCACTGACTTAGAGCTGTTAGATGCATAGACCGTCAATAGAGTTGCAGTACTTCCAGATAATAGCTCTCTCTGGGCTTATATAGATGGGGCTTGCAACATTGCTAGACTACCTTTGCACCACGGAGAGAGAGATGCAGAGACTCCTTGACAAATTTTATGTGTTGACCAGGATGGTGAGTTGAGGCGACATGAGTTGCACAAGGTGCAACACTTGTAGGATGGAGGGCTTGTTCTATGTGCTAGAGTTTGTTCATTCGATCCCTCTCTTAGGGTTGGATGGCGAGAGATTTTGAGTTGGTACCCAGTGGAGTGGGCTAGACTCGTGGAGATGGTCGTAGTCTAGAGTAAAGCTCAGTGGGAGCTCTCAGACATTGAGGGTGCTAGAGGCTTAGGTTGGCATTGGGATCCAGGCGGGGCTTCCTATCCGATATCAAACATGCGGGAAGGCTATGGCATTGATGAGGTAGTCAACCCCGTGCCTGAGCGCATGCATTCCTTAGGGGAGTTCTAGTTGATGCTAGTGGCTAGGTGGTTTGTGAGTAGACTCCATTGGTTGTTTTGGCATGTTGGTTGCGCATGATGATCACAATTCTCTAGTAGGAGCTGGTTGGAGGAGGTGGCATGGGTATGCCACCAGACCAGATATTGTATGGAGACGATGTTCTCCCATTGAGGTTTACGACTCAGGGGTCACGTAGGATCGGCACAACAGAGATATCCCCCCTAGCAGGAGTGGAGTTAGGGTGCTCAGGTTTACTAGGATGGACGAGGGGACATGACTCGTGTCATGGTGGGGTCATTATCAGAGTGGCGGATGCTTTGACACATGTAGGATACCATATGTTACAGGGTGGTATGATAGTAGGCAGTGGTACACAAGACTGCACAGAGTCAGGTCGTAGCGTCCATGTTTATATAGAGGGATGTGGCCTGATGCATATATATTATAGACCCAATTCTAGGCCATAGCACCTAGTGGTGTGCAGGGCTATGCAGAGAGGAGTAGTGGCCTACAGAGGAGCATGGAGATACATGGTGGTATACCACAACATGTCGGTTGACACTGTGGGGTAGGAGGAGTGACTCGCATCGCATTGAGGACGTGCAGGGAGTGATAGGTGCAGTGACACAGGTAGGACATAGGACGATACAAGATGGTATGGCTGTAGCCGGGGGTATTCCATGGTGTACAGAGACAAGTTGCGGTATACAATGGCATGTCGATGAGTGTGGTGATACTGGGTGGTATGTAGTGGCAGATGATGCATTGCAGTGGGCGCTTGGAGCGTTACCTCCAAGGAGACTTATGGACAGGGGCAGTAGGTGTACCATTGGATGCAGCTCACCTAGAATTGATGAGGACATGGTTGAGCATATGGTGACACCATGTTTAGTGGAGATAGGGCCTCGAGGGGGTTGTCAGCAGATCCAAGGCAGAGATAGGGACGTCTGTAGGATTACTCTTGAGCATTCTAGCAGACTCTTGATCATACCCTTCGGGACATACCCACCCATCCTCCTCCGGTGTTGCATACAGTCACATAGTGTTTGGTTGTTGCCCCTTGACACTCTCCATTCAGGCAGCAGGGCATAGGAGGCTCACCCTAGGCAGTTGGATGAGACACCGCGTGTCATGGGCTGGGAGGAGACTCTTCAGTTGAGACACTTGGTAGGTGCACAAGTTGACACATACAGGTTTAGGGATAGCATGGTTGATTGTTGAGGTAGCATATGTTCCACCCCTAGGCTCACAATTGGGGAGGTGACGAGAGGGAGTTGTATGGTGCTTTTCCAACTTGACAACTTGAGACATTGGGTGAGCATGAGGTGCGAGGGATGGTAGCCCTTGTTGGTAGGATGATGCCTAGGCTTCCAACAGGACCAGGGCACATCATCAGGAGTTGGGATAGTAGATCTAATTAAGTCATTTCTAGGTGGAATTTCCAGAAACGATTTTTGGATTTTGGAGATCCCATGTATTCTCGCATCTCCACCAAATTTCGTAGCTAGAACACATCCGATGCTACAGAAACTAACATAGCATAGGAACCCTAGTGTGATTCAGAATCTTCTTGATATGATATGATCGGTGAGAAGCTATTCAAGTGGTAGATTTAGATTCAAAGTATCCCTAGTTGCGCTTGGTTACCGATGAAGGCGATTAAGGATCTAGAAATAAGAATACAGGTGGTGTCTTCAATAGGAAGCATCTCTTCTTTTGCAAACAATGGAGGTGATTCATGGAGGCAGGATCAAGAGGGACTTGTGAGCTTCCTACAATCCTCATTAAAGATAATAAGTACTTTCAAGATTTTCTTTGTGACACTGTTCTTGTTTAATTGATTTTCCTAGACTATTGTTTATCCTTCCTGCATGAGTAATTGGCTAACCAAATGCTCCTTTCATTAACATCTTGAATGAGGATGTGATCAAGGAAAGAAGATCCATCTTGCGGATCATCAAGATGCAGAGTAATGCAGGAAGAGTTAGCTCCAAGAGGGAGCTGGTGTAGGAAAATAAAGGAGCCACTCTCATATCTAGAGAAGAAAGACAGTCTTGCCTCATCATCAGGTACACTTTCATTATGTTTATTTACTTTGCTATTATTGCTCTTGCTCTTGTTCTGGGGTCAACAGGTACATCTGTTGAATGTGAGGACCAAGTCCTCTATTTCGATATTGAGGAGGATGTAGAGCCACCCCATGATTAGAGTGGCAATGGACAAGAGCCCAGACCTCGGAGGAAGGATTGCAGTCTCCCAAGTTGACGACTTTAACTAAAAGAAGCTCCCTACTCAAAGGGAGTAGAATGTCATGTAACACTCAAATGAGATGTTCTGAAGGAGATGTTGAGAGAAATATGTCCTTCATGCAAGGACCTTTCTTGATGGCAAATATGTTGTTGTGATATGCTCTCTGAGAAAGATGACTATGATGAGATCCTAGCACCTATTGTCAAATGCATTATTATAAGATGTATGTGAAGTTGGCTTCCTCCATGATACTTGAGGAAGAAGCATACTTGGGGATACCTCAGGGCTTTGAGGCACATCAGAAGGAGACTCATGATTGTGAATTGAAGAAAGCCCCATATGGGCTCTAGCAAGTCCCCGAGGTTGGCATGCTTGGATTAATAAACATTTGATGCAAACTCCAAGGTTGAAGGCATGTCTTTGATATTTATTTTTATATATGCTAATGATTTATTTCTGACAAGATCATATCATCTCAGTGTTCAATACTAGACGGTGTTGACCTCTGAGCCCTGGTGATCAACTTCTTGAGATTAGAAGTGTAACAGAGAGATGACGAGGACTTCCTTGTCAAGGGAAGTACACTATTAAAGACTTGGCATGATGGATTACATTGAAGCAGTCGAGAGACTCCTCTTCAGATTCAAATTTGATGGATCCCATGATGAGTAGGAAGCTAGATGGATCCTTGCTTTGTAGCATATACTTTGAGCCAAATAGAGCCTGGACATGCATATTGAGATATTGCAAAGCTAGTATTGAGATACCTTCAGTCATGGATTGAGACAGTGTTGTGAATGTCGAGAGATGTTGATGCCAAGTGAACCAGGGGTGCTAGAACACATTGAGTTGTTGCTTCAGTATGGGTCTTCTTTGATTTCCTAGATGATCAGGTAGCAAACTTCCATTGCACTCAGTCCAACAGTGACCGATCATATTGCATCGTGACCACAGGATTGTCATCCATGTTGCCACTGATGGAGCATTGAGGCTCCAACACAGAGGGAGCAATGAGGCTCCGATAATGATTTGTTGCAGAATTGAAGTAGTCAGGCTCAGTAGGTGAGCAAGTTGCAGACATTCTCACCAAGCCGTTGAATTCTTTTGAGAGTAGCTTGGAGTGCAAGAGAATGTATCTTTCCACTGAGCTTATGCCTTCTCCCGTCTTTATCACTAACAATGGACTTAGTGAAGGGGGATGTGCAGTAAGGCTCTCCTGCCCCGAGAGGGAACAATGCTGATCGAAAACACTAAACACATGCCTTCCCTCGTCTTTATGACTAGCCATGGACTTGGTGAAGGGGGTCGTGCAGTCGGTCTTGGGTGTGAGGGTACTCGTTGAAGCCATGGACTTGGCTGAGTACATGCCCTAGTATGCATCCTACCCACAAGTCACCTTCGTGTCATTATTGACCAAGGGCCACGCTGAGGTGGTTAAGCTTGCTGGGATTGTCACCCATCTGGCCAGTGGGTGAGGAGACTTAGGTGTGCATGATCTTTACCTAATGGTGTATGCGCCTACCATGGACTTGGTTATGGTAAATTGATCTCCCCTAACTACTGGATGCAAGTGTTCTACCACTTGATCGCTGAGGATCAAGTTGGGTGAGGGTTAGCTAGTGGACATAGGGTGTGTGATCTTTACCAAGGTAATTTATGACTACCATGGACTTGGTTGTGGTAAATCGATCTCCCTTATTGTTGTGTGGATCATTCTTCTTCTTCTATGGATTGAGACATCATTGTTCAGCTGAGATGAGATCAGGGAGCTTGACCTAGAGACCCGTAGGGTTTGGGTGATCTTTACCAAGGTCATTTATGATTGCCATGGACATGGTTGTGGTAAATCGATCTGCCCAATCATTGGTTGTGGATTATTCTTCTTTTATTGGATGAGATGAACTTCTCTTATGTCAAGTCATGTACATATGAGATGAGACACATGATCCACTTAGAAATTCCTCCCTAGTTGAAAGGGAGTGTTGAAATTTGGGGCAGCTTTGGGATGAATTTACCTAAGAGAATTCCAATTACCCCAAGGAGAAACCATCTTGCCCCAAAAGAGAATTCAAAATGGGCACTGCTCTTATTATTAATTGATATGACAAATTTATTTGGGCAAGCATCATCAAGACATTTGGTAAATATATCAAGAGAAAATTCATATTTTGTGTTTTACAAGGTCGGCCTCAATGAAGTTCATGTTGGCCCCCATGTAAGTCACGTCCGAAAATGCCTATAAATAGCCAATCGTTGTGGCTCATTTGAACACAAGTGCAACTCGCCTCTTTGGAGAGAGTCTTCTGAGGTAGCCATAGGCTCGAGAGCCCTGGCCGAAGTAGTCAAGACTCAAAAGATGTTCTTGGAGTCTTTCTTGTGACTGATCTAGGCCAAGTTGAATAGAGTGTTGGACAAGTGGAAGAGGACAAGTTTTCTGTGCATGCGTTGGAGCAAATTCTTATGTGAACAAGCCGTAATTTATCTCTGTGGTTTTCTAGAAATGTCGAGCCCTGAATCTGTGATGGATAGAGGTAGTTTACCCTTGGATCAGCTGTGATATTTGGGCCAAGTTTCCTTGGAGATCAGCACAGGTGGAAGGGATGGTTGGATAAGGAACACCACAGGTATTTTGAGTGGTTTGGAGGCCGATTTGGAGGACTAGAGCCCTACTGTACAGGTTCCCTAATCAGGGCCGAGGATCCCCAGAGATATGCTTTAGGACTGTGACCACAAAGGGCAGGAGGAGTCTACTATTCAAGGTATGTTTTATGTTCTTCTGAATTGATGTACTGCTAGATGTTGTATGGTGGTAGGGCTATTCCATGGGTGTTGAACAGCTGTGGGTGTGTGCCCTTGTGGCTATGTTTTGGAGAGATAAAATCAGTGTATGGGCTGTCATGTGTGCCCTAAGTGATGTGACTTCTGTGTGATAAAGTACATTCAAGTAGGCTGCTTTAAAATATGTTGATCTGTCTTCTTTGGTGAAGCCAAGAGGGCTAGTTCTCTAGCTCTCATTCATTGAGTTGCAGTGAGGTCATCGTCTATGATTGGACTGTGACATATGGCAGGGATATCCATGATGTTTGACAATGATATATGGCAGTGTTTCCTATGCTAATGACAGTGACCTTATCTTATGATGTATGGCTGTGTTCTCATGGCAATGATATATAACAGTGATATATGCCAGTATTATGACACAGATGTTTGGCAGTCCTTATGACAGTAATATATGACAGTGATGTTTGAGCTGTGCTATTGATGACAGTGATGTTTGGGCAGTGCTATTTATACTTATGACAATGATATTTGACAATGACACATATCAGTGGTGTGCTCCTATGGCAGTAATTGTATGCTACTTGAGACAACGATCTACGCTACCTACAGTGATTTAGAGGCAGCCTTATCAGAGGTCTTGAGAATGCCTCTTTGATTGACTTATGAGGATCCTGTATGATCCCAAGTTGGTCTTATGAGGCCTAATGTGATTGATGATGAAAGACATGTTTCATTCTTATTGTACTTTGTATCTCAGCTGAACATTTAATGAATATCTAATAGAAGAAGAAGAATTGATTTTTGGGTTTTCCCCCTTGTGGGGTTTTCCCTGGTCTTTGACCAAAACACTGGTGTCTCTATTGTGCATGCTTTTCTTCTACTGTTCCGCTGCATTGTTTATGTTGCTGTTCTCTCTATATAATTGCTTATGATGATATGGGGTGAATGTATTGTGAAAATTTGTTGAAAAAGTTTAATAATGCAATTATCTACAGCTGAGAATAATCTAGCCCTAAAATTAACAATGTTCTCAACACTCTTGTTCGAGCTGTTGGTATATATTTGTAACTTCATCTTTATGTATATAAAGCATGCTTTGCTGTCCAAACTTTGTGTACTTGCAGATCTGATTTTTAACATATGTTCTCACGATGATTGAGTGGTTTTTAGTGCTGTTTATGCATACTGATTTTACGTAACAGTGAACATATTTTGCTAAGTGATTCGACAAATATGTAGATTTTAAGTGGGGGGATTTACAACTATAATATGTAACGACCTATTTATAAAAGTAATATTAAATAAATTTTAGTAAATAAATTATATTAATCAATTAATAAAATAATAAAAATAAACTAATGATAAAGTATTTTAAATATAAGTCTAACCTTTATATTAAAATCAGAAAAAGGAAAGTTAATAAAAAATCAATATACCCGTTTAAAAAGAAATATATATGACACGACTAGGAAGGGTGTCACGAGGAAATGAAGTGGTGGGTGCTGGAGGAAGGACGGCCACCGCCAAGAAACAATTTATAAACCAGAGAGAACAGTTTTGGGGGGGGCATCGGAAAGAAGAAGGAAGAACGAAGGGGATACTGAAGAAGTAAACTTGAGTTACCTACGGAAGGAGAGCTGGTTGTTTTGAGGTTTCTGGGCACGGGGGAACAGTTTGCTTCAACTGAGAAGCTTACTGGACTGAGTAGCAAGGTTCTGCTCAGTTTGGCTGGGTGGTTTCGGTCTTTTGGTAAACGGGAGCAAACTGGAGAAGTCCTGAAACATCTTCATCTGCAGCAGACATCCGCAGCAGACCAAGTAAGTACTTATCATCGAATCAGTCAATTAGTTATATGAAGTTTTGTATAAATTTAGAACAGAATTTTTATTAAAGTTTCATACTCTGTTCAGGATAGATAGCTCTATAAAACTCCTTTACAATATTTACAGTTCAGTCAATTTTTATAGTTTCAGAAATGGTTCTTTAAATTAGTTCAGTCCTTACATAATAAATCTATTGTAATATGTCATTTTCAGATCTGTTTTTTTCTTTGTATTGTCCCCTTGAGATACAATTGGTTTGTGTTTATTTTCTTGGGTCGCCTTGTGTGATTGGTTGAATGGAAATGAAATATATACCATCTTAATATATGCTTCAAAACCACTTCTAAGGTTGATAATTCATTGGAAATAGATTTGGCTTGTGTGATTGGTTGAATGGAAATGAAATGTATACTATCTTAATATATGCTTCAAAACCACTTCTAAGGTTGATGGTTCATTGGAAATAGATTTGAGAGGGATGATTTCTCAGATTGCATCAAAAGTCATTTCCGAAAAATTCCAGTAGTTGTGAATAATTTCACATGTTGGGTTTGCTTAATCCTAATCTTGAAATTCAAAAATAGGTGAATCTCAAAGTCTCTCTTAAAATTAGTTGAACAATTAATGAAATTCGGCCATGACTAACGAGATCGTTGCTGTATCATAGCCTGTAAATCTCAGAGGACTGACTTATAGATTTTGGAAGGCGGAATCGTCTTTTCTGTTTTCCCACATCCTTGCAAAAACCAACAAACTCAATGATTCCGATGTGCATACACTTATACGCTGGAGGATGGTAAACACTATTAATACAGGGCAATGTTAAAGTCAAAACATGATTATGTGGTCACAGATTGATTGGAGCCGAAGGAGGGATGACACGACTTACATGGTGAAGGCTGAGAACCTAGCGACATGATTTTAAATTTCATGTTGTGTTATGATATATATATATATCTGTGCATGAGAGAGAAAAGTGAACTTCATCTTTTATATATATATATTCAAAAATTTCCTTATAACTTTCTAAATGGATGTATATAGAATATACAAAACTGGGTATATTAAAAATGTTAAATTCATCATTATATTATTAAGAATTTTTTCTTACACGTTAAGCATTTTTGAGGTAAAGATACTTAGCACTTCCTCAATACACTGAGGATAGTATTTGGGGTTCAAATTTTTGTCAATAATATATTTATGAAGAGTTCAACATATCATTTATGGGAATTGAATTTATAGAGAGAGAATAACAAACATTTCTCAATGGCCTAGACTAAATCGAATTGATAAATCTATCTCACACACACACACACACACACACATATATATATATATATATATGCACACACTTTATCAAATTTAATGCCAAATTTAAGCCATTTTTTTCTTCATTATTTTTTTTTTCAAATTCGTTGTGATCGAATTTGAACATGTAATGTTCCAAGGGGATTTTTGCCCTTAGGGTTTTATTTTTGACCAGGGTTTCAACAAGTTAGAAAGGATTATACAACCGTGCACATTCATCTATTCATATAACAGTGGGTACGCATGAATAATATAAAGACTTTCAACAACAATATGGTTCTTCACAAACCACAGTAAGTTAGGGCTGACCGCCTAATGAACAGTAGGACTATTCAATCATGAATCCACTAGAGTAATTTTGATTGTAATGTCAATATTTTAGTAAACAGCATTCAACTGTAACTCATACTAACATTATTCAGTTCTATTGCCACTATACTATTAACGAATCACTAACTGTGCTGCCTCCAACTCATTTACTGTTAAGGATCTTGTGGTAGCCCTGACCAGTTCCACGACTACCACTGCAGTGGGAGTGGCCCCTTTTTGCCTTGCCTGTGTTGGGCTGTGAAAGTGTTTGCCACGGGGATTTGAGCTTCAACAGTTCACCATATGCCTATGTAATACTTTGCTGTAATACGATTCCAGGAGTAGGGCTGACTGTAGGTAGCCTAGACCCAAATTGGTCCTTAGAGAGATTCGATCTGTTGCTGTAGGTAACTGCAGCCCAAGAAGGGAATGAATTACCTACAGCCCAAGAGGGGAATGAATTTGAGGCCGCTGTCCTTGGGGAGTAGTAACTGGCCTCAGGTCTGCCTTGGTTAACTTCACTTTTCTTAACAGTGACCTCAGAAAGTGAGCGAGCCCCAAGTTTGTTCTCTATTTGCATGTATTTTACCTTCACTACTTGACCAGAGACTCGGTATACAATAAAAGTGGCTTTGCTGTCTAGATAAGGGCCTCGTTAGCCTCAATTTGCATTCGGTGCCTCAAAGAGAGTCACAGAGGCACTACAGCCTCAGGCAATTTTTCATTCAAAACCACTGGGCAGACTTTCGCTATTCCAGACAGAGCTTATTGACCAATCACAGAGGATTTCTTCTAGCCAGATCAGCTCTGAGTTATTCCAAGAGATCACACTGTAACAGAACAGAGGAAAGGAAATCTAGCTAGGGCGGGATCACCTCCACCAAAACTAGTCAAAGGGACCTTAAAACCCTCATAGCCTTAGCTCAAGAAAAACAAAGATATTCCAATCCAAATCAATCATGAGAAAAATGATCTTATCTCTCTCTTTTTTATAGATTCCTCACGGGGTCTTTCCTCCTTAATCTAATGTGAGGGGTTACAAGTGTAGCCCCCAATTCTGGTTTTTTTGGCCAAACTACCCCAAAATTTACTCAATGTTGCTCCAAAACATTGGATACTTCATAATGTGTTTCCCCCTTGTGAAGAGACTATAGCCTACGGGGTTGGATAGGCTATTCCGTCCTCCCTTGGGCAATTAGTTAATAGGGGGCATTACAGAACACAAAATATCAATATGTGACTATGCAATTACGAAACGAGAGGCATTTATGAAATATTACTTACACCAAAATATTTGCCAACCCAAAAGTTGGCCTTGGGGTGCAAGTTGTTGAAATTTGATGACAAAAAAAAGTTTCCTGCAATCCCAACTCGGTTTTAATTTCACCTTATCACTCCCATTCAGTGAAATGCCTTTTCCCATAAACATACATTCAACATATAGAATTCTGGAAATGAAATTTTTAGATTCAAACACATGGGACTGTCAACACATGTTGAAAATAAATATGGACATAACCAGACCAACAACAGACATAAAAATACACACAGATTTTTGGCCAACCTAGACCCAGGGAAAACCCCTTCAATCTTCTCCAGAAAAACCTGTTAGAGAGCTCTTCAAATTTATTTATCTTTCAAGTTCAGGAAAAAGACATTCGTAGACAAAACAAAACAGCGAAATACAACTTATCTCTTTAGCCCAAAACTCCTTGAAAACTGTGCCCACTTTGCCTTGATTTCCGCGCGCCACTTGAAACTGAAAATATGTATTGTATGGATACGATTGTACGGACTGTACTGTATGGACTCTGTACGAATTATACTGATTTCCGTATTGTTGTACGGACTGTACGATTTTTTTTTCAAAAACTTCTCTTGAACGGCGTGCAACTCACAACATTCAATGCTGTTCGTACTGTACCTTCTGTTGTCTTCTATGCCTTGATTTCCATGCCCGCTTTGCCCAAAAATCACTCCTTCAGCTTGTTGTGACAAATTTCTCCTTTAGAACTTCTCTCTAGCTCTCAACCTCCTTTTTCCAATTTGCTCATGAAGAATGAATGCAATCTCTCTTTTCTTTTCCTCCTTTTGTTTCCCTAAATGAATTTTGGGCAACCCTAAGATCTAATGGCTCAGATTCATTTAAATCAAGGGATGAGAATAAATGTGCATTTAATTCTCACTTTTTGTTTTTTAACTCATCCATTAAATAAAGTACCTACATTGTACTTTATGTCTAAAGTCACTTTTCACTTTATAATTTAACATTGACTTTACAACTTATAAAGTCACTTTTTATTTTATAATTTAACATTGACTTTACAACTTATAAAGTCACTTTCACTTTATAAAGTCACACTTAGGAAAAAATTTATTTTAGACACTTTTCCCTAGGTAGAGACTAACCCACGGGAAACCACTTGTCCAAGGTACATTAAAAATCAACACAAGTATGATATGATAGGTGGTATCAATGAAAAGCCTTGTGGATTCTCTTTAACATATGGTTGCTATCTAAGTCATATATTACATGCCATTATTATAATGGCATATTGGTATGGTGAGATTTTGTTACACAATAATTTACTCTACTCTACGTGTAATGAAGTGTAGCTAGTGGTAATGTTGGGAAGTCTTTTTTTTTTCTCTCTAACATTTATTACCTTTTTCCTATGATATTTTATTTATGGAATATTCCATGGCCGTTCTCATGTACTACCACAACTTTAGTTCATAACTATATGACAAACCTAGTTATCCATCTTTCTCTATTATTTTGATAAGTGGTAGCTCTACATTACATTGATGTCTCATCCTAAGAACACTTAAATATACAAACCTAGAGGGAAAGGAAGTACAACCTTCATTAAGCATATCAAACCCCGTTGTCTGAATATATCGCTTTGATGGATGGATATGCAAAAGTAACTAAATTTTCAACTTGCATATATCAAATACATTTTAATGATTTTATCAAAACAACAGAAGGCCCTGGAAGCATTATCAGCACATATCATTCGAACTGCAAATTTTTGGGAAACCATCTTGTTAGTTTTGACAACGAATTAGGTAAATTGTAAATAAACAGTTACGTACCGAATGTTTAGTTATGTAATGGTAGTTAGTGACATAAAATATCGAATGCTCATGTAGACGGTGTATCATTGTTAATAAAGCAGATCCAAATTCAGTTTCGTATCTCTTGGTCATTCTGTTGTGTTTTCTTCTCCTATTTTTCCTGCTGTTCTTTCTACAATTGGTATCGGAGCTCGAGGGCCGATCGCTTGGGCGTGAAGGCGCTGAGAAGAACCTGCGCTGAGACTGTGTGACCTGCGCTGAGACGCTGAGAAGAACCTGCGCTGAGGACGTGAAGACCTTGCGTGAATGTGCGTTGAAGGCTGTGCGTTGACGGCTGAGAAACAAATCCTCTGCGTTGAAGAACCAGCCAGAAGCTTGGAAGCTGCTAGCGTGTTTCCCATCTCTGCGTCCAGAAGCTTGGAGCTGCCAGCATGTTTCTACGCTGCCATCTGCGTGAAAGAACTGCAGATAGGTTTTCTTTGAGCCGTTGAAGAACCAGCGTGTTTCCGCCAGCATGCTTCCCATCTCTGCGTCCAGAAGCTTGGAGCTGCCAGCGTGTTTCTACGCTGCCATCTGCGTGAAAGAACTGCACATTGCGTGCTTGAGGGTGGACACTCATCTCTGCGTCCAGAAGCTTGGAAGCTGCTCACTGCCCCCGTCGAGCAGAACCAGATTCGTTGGTCGAGGAAGAAGGAGGAGGCGTGTTCGCTGCCACAGTTGCAGCCAGAAGTGCTGCCAGATCTGCGCAAGAGTGACTTGCCTGTGTGCAAAGCCAGAGCCACGTGAAGAGGAACCCCATCAAGCTGCTGTTGCCTGTTGAACCCGGGTATTTATTAAAATTTCCAGAACGTTTTTTATTTTCAGCAGAAATTTTGTTTTGAAACAAAACAGCAGATTGAAATATTGAAATCAAATCAAGTTTTTTAAAAAAGTGGTGGTTTTTTATACAAGTTGGAGGAAAAGAAAGGGTTCAGGAAGGGTTTCATTGTTTGTTTAAATCACCAGAGGCTAAGATTATTTAAAAAAAAAGGCAAAAACCCTAGAAAGACTGAAACCCTAGGAAGGAGGAAAAATGGCCAAGATGTCAAATGCAAGATTCGAGGTGGAGAAATTCACCGGAAAGAGCAATTTTGCTCTTTGGAAACTGAAGGTTAAGGATCTGCTTGTGCAACAAGGCATTGGATGGGGTAACTAAGAAACCTGCAACCATGACTACTTCAGACTGGGAGGACTTGGATGCCCGAGCTCTCAGTACCATCCGGTTATGCCTAGCGGATGAAGTTCTCTTCAACATTGTTGAAGAGACTACGGCGTCAGGATTGTGGGAAAAACTTGAAAACCTCTATATGACAAAATCATTAACCAACAGAATTTATCTAAAACGACAGTTATACAGTCTTCGAATGAAAGAAGGTTCAAACGTTGCAGAACATTTGAATGTTTTTAATACACTAATTTGTCAATTAACCGATATGGAAGTCAAGATACAGGAAGAAGATAAAGCCATAACCTTGCTGTGTTCTCTGCCTGAATCATGGGATCACTTCGTAACTTCAATCAGTTTCAGCTCTGCTGATTCTTTGAAGTTTGAATCAGTCGTGGGAGCTCTTTTGTATGAAGAAGTACGAAGGAAATCCAGCACTGAGACAGCTGCATCAGAAGCCATGGTCGCTAGAGGACGCTCAAAGGAAAGAGGGGAAAAACCAAGGGGGTCTTCTAGGTCGAAATCGAAGGGCAAGAAGTGTAAGGCAAAATGTTGGAACTGCGGTAAAGTTGGACACTTGAAGAAGGACTGTTGGAAACGGAAGGAATCCGAAAACCCGAAGAACGAAGCGAATCAGGCTGATTCAAGTATGGTAGACGAAATTTTATCTGCTGAAGAATTGTGTATGATAGATGAAACTTCACCTGAATGTAATGTCTCTCAGAGTTTTGATAGCTGGCTGTTAGACTTTGGTGCTTCGCATCACATGTGCCCACATAGAAATTGGTTTACTTCGTATGAAAATGTAAATGGTAGTTCTGTGTTTATGGGTAACAATATGTCATGTCAGACTGTTGGGATGGGAGATATCAGGATTAAGATGTATGATAACACAGTTAGAACATTAACTAGTGTTAGACATGTACGTGATTTGAAGAAAAATTTAATCTCTTTGGGAGTGTTGGATTCAGATGGTTATAAGTTTACAGGTCAGGATGGCGTCTTGAAAGTCTTCAAAGGTGCCCTTATGGTTATGAAGGCAGAAAAGGTCGGAAATCTTTATAGGTTAAAAGGAAGTACTCAGGTCGGTGAAGCAGCGGTTGCGTCAGAAAAGGAAGAAGCAGGTACTCGTCTGTGGCATCAGCGTTTGGGTCATATGAGCGAGAAAGGTCTTCATATACTGATGAAACGTAAATCTCTTCCCGGTCTAAAATCCTTGAATTTAGATTTCTGTAAACATTGTGTGTATGGAAATCAGTGTAAACAGAGATTTAAAGTTGGCGATCATAATAGTAAAGATGTTTTGGACTACATTCATTCTGATCTGTGGGGGCCTTCCCCTGTTGTGTCGTATGGAGGTGCATTGTATTTTTTAACGTTCATTGATGATTACTCTCGTAGAGTTTGGGTCTATATGCTAAAAAGGAAAGCTGATGTATTAAATGTCTTTAAACAATTTAAAGTAATGGTAGAGAAAAGAACAGGCAAATCTATTAAATGTCTAAGAACTGACAATGGTGGTGAGTTCACTTCTGTTGAATTTGAACAATACTGTAAGGATGAGGGCATTGTTAGACACAAAACTGCTGTTTATACTCCTCAGCGAAATGGTGTTGCTGAGCGTATGAATCAGACTCTTATGGAAAGAGCCAGAAGCATGATCAGCAATGCTAACTTGCAAAAGGAGTTGTGGGCAGAAGCAGTATCTACTGCTTGTTATTTCGTTAACTCAGTAGCAATTGATTGTAAAATTCCTGAAGAAGTTTGGACAGGTCAGTCTTGTGACTATTCTCATTTGAGGATATTTGGCTGTGATGCTTATTCTCTTATTCCGAAAAATCAGCGTTCAAAATTAGATCCAAAGTCGAAATGTTATGTCTTTGTTGGGTATGACTATGCAGTGAAAGGATATAGGTTGTGGGATCCTACATTGCGGAAGAAGTCATTAGTAGAGATGTAACATTTGATGAATCCTCTTTGTTAAAATCAAATGTTGAAAGAATTGAACAGGAACAGGTATCGCCGAGTCAACGAGTTCAGTTGGAGGCTAGATCTTTCGGTGACAGTCGAAAGGAAGGAGAGACTTCTGGAGACAAAGGTGTTGAAGACACAAAGGAAGCCGTTGAAGCTTCTGAACCAGTGCAAGTTTCTGAACCAGTTCAGCAACCAGTCGCTCTGAGAAGGTCTACAAGGGAAAGGAAAACTCCCAAAAGGTATGAAGATTCTGCTTCATCTGTTGCTTTGGTTACTGAAGATGGGGAACCTTCTTGTTATCAGGAAGCAGTAGATGGTACAGATAGAGAGAAATGGAAAATGGCTATGGAAGAAGAAATGGACTCCTTAGCCAAAAACAATACCTGGGATCTTGTAGAGCTTCCTGAAGGGAGAAGTGTTGTTGGATGTAAATGGGTCTTCAAGCTGAAACGGAAAGTTGATGGTAGTATTGAAAGGTATAAGGCGCGACTCGTAGCAAAAGGGTATTCTCAGGTTGAAGGTATAGACTTTCATGAGATTTTTTCTCCAGTTGTAAAACTTGTTTCTATACGTACTGTGTTGGCACTAACTGCGTTGCTTAATCTTGAGTTAGAACAGTTAGATGTTAAAACAACTTTTCTACATGGTGATTTGAATGAAGAGATATATATGGAACAACCAGAAGGTTTTGTACGAGGTCGCAGCAAAAGATTAGTTTGCAAGCTCAGGAAATCATTGTATGGTCTGAGGCAGTCTCCCAGACAATGGTACAAGAAGTTTGATTCCTTCATGGTGAGCCAGAACTTTATAAGAAGTGAGTATGATCATTGTGTGTACTTCAAAAGTTTCAATGGCTTATTCATTATCTTAGCTTTGTATGTTGACGATATGCTTATTGCGAGCAAAAGCATGGAAGAGATCAATAGGTTAAAGGCTCAACTCTCTAGGACGTTTGATATGAAGGATCTTGGAGCAACAAAACATATCTTGGGCATGGAGATACACAGAGACAAGAAAAATGGTAAGCTTTGGTTGTCACAGCAGAAGTATGTGGAGAAGGTACTTGAAAAGTTCTCTATGAATAATGTGAAACCTGTTAATGTTCCTTTAGCTTCCCATTGTAAGCTTTCTTCGGTTTTGAGTCCTAGAGCTGATGAAGAAAAGCAGTATATGTCTCATGTACCATATGCAAATGCTGTAGGCAACTTAATGTATGCGATGGTATCTACAAGACCTGACATTTCACATGCAGTTGGAGTTGTCAGCAGGTTCATGGCAAATCCAGGTAAAGAACATTGGCAAGCAGTGAAATGGGTGCTTCGATATCTAAGAGGCACAAGTGATCATTGCATCGTCTTTAATGGTAGTGAAGGATCAGTCTGCGGATATGTAGATGCTGACTATGCAGGTGATTTGGACAAAAGAAGATCTACTACAGGTTACGTCTTTACTCTTGCAGGTGGAGCAATTAGTTGGATGTCAAAGCTTCAAGACACGGTTGCATTGTCCACTACCGAAGCTGAATATATAGCTGCTTCAGATGCCAGTAAAGAAGCAATCTGGTTAAAGGGTTTGCTTGATGAGATTGGAAGGACGCAAGAGAAAGTGAATGTACTTTGTGACAGTCAAAGCGCTATTCACTTGGCTACAAACCCTGCCTATCATAGCAGAACCAAGCACATTGATGTAAGGTATCATTTTCTGAGACATGTGATCGATGGCGGAAAAGTAGCTCTTAAAAAGGTCCATACACGAGAAAATTGTGCAGACATATTCACAAAGCCAGTTACAGTAGAGAAGCTGCGGTGGTGTTTAGCTTCTCTTGGCTTGCAGGAAAGATGATGAATGGGAAAATTGTTGTCAAGGTGGAGTTTGTTAGTTTTGACAACGAATTAGGTAAATTGTAAATAAACAGTTACATACCGAATGTTTAGTTATGTAACGGTAGTTAGTGACATAAAATATCGAATGCTCATGTAGACGGTGTATCATTGTTTAATAAAGCAGATCCAAATTCAGTTTCGTATCTCTTGGTCATTCTGTTGTGTTTTCTTCTCCTATTTTTCCTGCTGTTCTTTCTACACATCTGGGCTGCAAGAATCAATCTTGTTTTAAGTCACGCTTTGAAGCAAATCATGTTGAGAGGGGATTTTAAAGTGCCAATTTAGCAACAAATTTCTAAATGCCAATTGATTGGCTGTCAATATATAAAATGAGTATATACTAAGTCATGATATAATGAATGAAACAGTGATTCAGGCTTTCAGTTCAACATCCATCGTTTATTTTTATCAACTTATGCTTTTGGAGTGGTGAATTCAAAATACCTGCACATGGTAGAAGTCGACTATCTCTGGGTTCTACCTATTTTCATGTTATACTCACTTTAAAACTGCAATATTTCCCAACCAAGGTTTTTACTGTTTCCTACTTGGGATGTTTCAGGTATATTGATTTTTATTCTTTAAAAGCTTTGGCCACTTGTGAATGTGCTAGATATCTATAGGACTTGTTTCGCAAATTTGTAAATAAATCATCTAACAGTCTTCTGTTTCTGTTTCTTGTTGCAGAACTTGGGTTTGGCAGTGGGAAAGCCAAAGCACTCTATGGAAGAGATGGCCACAAAGGCATACTAGTAGTTAAATTCTCATCCACTGTGGCAGGTTTGCAAGAGGCTGAACGATTACACAAATATTTTGAACACCATAAGCGTGGGCGTAAAGATTGGCTACATATACAGTCCACACATACAGGACAGGAACATGACGATGAGGGTCCAGATTTAATACGGATCGATGAGAAAACAAAGGAGCAAAAGAGGGTCTTGTATGGCTACATAGGAATCGCAGAAGACCTGGAGGAACTTGACTTCGATACAAGAAAGAGGATCACGGTTAAAAACAAGAAGGATATGGAGAAAACTGATGCACAAATAGAACACCAATGAAACAGTAATTTGTATGTTTCATGATGTAAATATACCATTACTGTGATCATAGCCAAAAGATCAGTTTGTGACAAATTCATATGATTTCAAATACTGCAGACATAAGCTTGTATATGGTATCTCTAACACAAAAGTGCTATTCTTTTGAGGCCATGTACTTGAAAATTTTGTGTCTGTTTCATACTGTATATATACCATTACTCTGATTATAACCAATCTGTAGGTTAGTTTCTGACAATTCATATAATTTCAAATATTGCACACATAAGCTTGAAGATGGTATCGCTAAGAGGGAAGTAATACCCTTTGAAGCCACTTATAATAGTCGTTTTGTTTACTAAGTGTTAACATAGTAATACCCTTTTTAAGCCACCCACTTGTAATAGTTGTTTTGTTTATTAAGTGTTAACATAGATTTATGCTAGTTTATTTTTCTAAAGAAAGAAAAGGCTATTGCTTATCGCTTTTCATTCTAACACGTGTGACATGAAGAACATCTTACTTCACTGGAGATGTTTGATTATAACTCTGTTTTCATGAGAGTTTCAAGATATGTTGGAAATCATCACGTATCAAACTTGCAGTGTTGAAGATGCTATTTTAATTGTATATTATGATCGGCATAAGGATCAATTGTGTGCTTGGGTGACTAAAAGATGTTGTCTAGATGATTGCCATGATACTAATGAGATTCTGAAATCCTAGAGTTCATGTGTCTGCTGTGGCCCGGTTGTTTACATGGCATGTGACCACTGTGAAGACTACGCCCCTCTACTTTCTGTTAGCGTGGGGTTTTGCCTGACTTGTAGTATGATGCTTTCCTAGGTTCAAATGAGGACAGCTTCTCGTATCTAAAACATAATACTCGGTTGGTAATAAATTCGCTATCACCCCTCAATTCCTCGTTTAAACATAGAACGTGGAGTCTCGGAAACAAAAACCCCAACAAAAGTCATCCTTACCAAGAGCCGCAGCCAGTCCTACTCATTCACATGCACTAAAATCTGAACAAAGCCCATCTATAGCTTCTAGAGAAGCCTTGGTCACAGTTATGGTCGTAAGTGTAGTCGTTCAATATCATAGAGCTGGAATTGAGTTGGAGTCGCCTGGTGATAAAGAGTGTTGGACACCTAATGCGCTAAGGATTATGGCGAGGAAGTTGAACAGTGAAAGGGAGTCCAAGAGACCTTGGAAGATGAATCCAAGAGTCACTCCAAAGTATTATAAATGTATATCATGTGAATAATATATGCATCTAACGATTATCCTTCATATTATGTGTTTGCCATCGTATCAGAGTTGGTTGGTCAGACCTGGCCCTCTACCACTTAGATTTTCCATTCCAAAACCTTTGTCAGTTATATTTGAGCTGGGTTCTCTCCATACAACCTGCCTACAAAAGCGATGTGAGCTCGGTAATCTTTGGGTAACCTCCGCTGGTTTTCTCTGCGGCATCAAAGAGAGAAGAAACACTCCTTGCTCAAACCTGCCATCTCTACCCATTCTCCCAAAATAACAAAAAAATGGGCGTTCTCCCTCATATTCTGATCTGTCCCCTGTCTCTGCACCTCATTATAACCTGTTAGTGAGTAGAGCGACGATTATTTCTCATATTCTAAGTTGCATCACCAGAACTCTCCGCTGGAATTGCGCACTTGTTGATTGCTCAACTAAAGTCAAAATTTTACCTAAATTCCAGTGAAACCCACAATACAACATTGATTAAAACTGGAGGCATTCTCTACGCATTGAATGCCGTGTTGGTTTGGTATGTGGGATTTTGGGGCATTTCTATGCCTTGTAGCTCCTCTGTTGCATTAAGTCTGTCGCTTGCTACACATTGGTATCAACCCCTCTATTGTATTAAATTCATTGCCTGCTACACAACCCAATCGATTTCGAATATGTAATGCTCTCCCTAATGTCTATGCCTGACATATCGGTTTGGTTACAGTTTGGGTAGCAGCGTATTCTTTGGGCTTTGTTATTATCTTCAAATCTATTAAAGCAAAGGACATCGATGTTGATATAATGAAAGAGAAGTTGCTTCGTAGTTTTTTGAGAATTTGAATAAGAAACTTCGTCTGTAAAAACCATTTTCTTCTTTCTTCATATTAATGGCATGCAGAAAGTTCAACTCCTCATCGTTGTGGACCAGTTGGATCTGACTAGAGAAAGGGAAGTTGATCGCCTCGTCAAAAGGCTATGAACCGAAGCTGCCCACAAATTCTGGCATTGTTCACGTGTTGTCGAATTCTCGGGAGAGATTGTTCTCATTCTTGTTCTACCATATCGAGATTTCTGCTCAACATCACCAATTGCAACGACGCTAGTAAATTTTGACTCTATAGTTTACGAGTAGTGTTGGTTGGCAAAGGACAGTTTTTGCATTAGGGTGTTGCATTACAACATTGGAGCGTTGGTATATGTTGAGTCGTGCATTGGAATGAAGAGTTGTCAATGGGGAATTCTAATTTCCCTGGTTCAGTGAATACACATCTCTAGAATGATGATTCTGAAATGCAAGACAAACCATAAAACTTGAAAAGCCGTGAAGATCTCTGGGAAATTGGATTACTTCCTCTTGCAGGTCTTTTAGGATTACGACTTCTTGAAATTCTCTTATTTCCACGATGGGACTTGCGTGGACTCGGTGATTCTGAAGATGACGAATTTGACCTTCCACGTCTACGAGTAGAAGGTTGTGCCCTGCCAGTGTTATCACCAAAAATTTGAACATCTAGCCTAATTTACTAGATGGATCGAAGCAATGTTTTACAACTCGGACTCGGCCGAGGATCGACTCCGACTCGGTAATGACTCGGCCGGCTCGATTTCAATGACTCGGTCGTTGTAAAAAATACATTAAATATTTATTTTTTTTATAAAAAAACATAATTTTAAATATTTTAAACATAATTTTAAAGATTTTCATTCAAGTTTCCAAACACACAACATTATAATATACATGGAAGACAACATATGATCAAAGTAGGCTCATGAACCAATCCATTATATCAAAATGGTACGGTGGTACCCAATGGCAATAGTAAATACATAGTCAACTGTAGTCTGTCATACATGATCAAAGACTCAAGAGTCAAAACAAAATACAAATAACCAAGGAGGCTAGTAGCTACTGCCAGAGGAGCCAAGATCATCTCGACCAATCTCTGGATCATCATCATTAGAGTCAGACAAGGGGCCCCATCAATGACCAGCACTGGCTACTGCTAGAGTTGCCAACATCATCTAGCTCAGTGTTACTTGGGAGCAGGAGCGGAAGTGGGGAGCGAGAGCGAAAACGGGAGCAGAAGCGACATTTTCAGAAGCTCCAGGTTTGAGAGCGAATCCCAGAGGAGTTCAACAACCAATGTCACTAACATCAAGGTACACAGAGGGATTGGTGCTCTTGATTAAATACGAGTTCCATACCCTAATACATGACAAAATTCAATGGAAACATTGCAATCCTCCAATCCTAAAACCCTGAAAAAATGATAAGTCTGCTGGATTTTGAATGAAATCTAAAATTCTACTTTCTCCATATGAAATCCAATGAGGCTGGAACCACTCTTAAACATCCTGAGTCATTTCATGGTAATGTTAAAAATTTAAGTAAAATGATGAAAATGAAGATTAAGGAGAATGTCACTTTTACTTTAAGAATTTAACATTACCATGAAATTTGAACATCATATCAATACTAGGAGAGGGGAATGGACCCCAAATAGCACTTAACCAATTTAGAAAACACCTTGGAGTCCCCAACAATCAGCCAAATGTTAAAAAGTTAAAAAAAAATAGAAAAATCGTTGTTTCTTTGGGTGACTGGCTGAATTTAATGACTCGGCCGAGTAGATGTGCAAAACGGCCGGGTTGACCGAGTCATGACTGACTCGGCCGAGTCATGCAATAACTCGGCCTCCCGGACTGGTTTTTCTACCGGGTCACTCCTCAAGGCTTCAACTCGGTTCGACTCGGCCGTTTCGGTTTCGAAACGGCCGGTTTGTAAAACAATGGATCGAAGTACACCATGTAAAGCTAATTTTACCACAGTAAAATTGCTTTCACTATGAGAAATTACTTAATAAACCATATCTGCTAAGTAATTTATAATTACACCCATGAAGAATAATTAAATAAATCATTATTTATTTAATTTTCTTCTAGGAATAATTAATTAAACCATTGTTTAATTAATATTCCTTGTCATATTTGACTCAATTATGAAAAATCAATAGATAAATTATTAATTATCTTATTTTTCTTTATGAATAATTAATTAATCACTAATTGCTTATTATTCCTTGTCAAGTTTGACTAAATCCCTTAGGAATAATTAAATAAATAATTATTTGTTTATTATTCTTTAACCAATTTCTTGAGATGATAAATAAAGCATTTATTTATTTATTATTTCTAAGTAAAAGTTTAAATAATTTCTCTCCTAACCAAATAATTCAAGTGGTTATTCCAAGAATGGGGTTAATAATATTTTATTATTGCTCATTATTCGAGGATAACTCAATAATTTGTTATAAATAGAAGGGTTTTCCATTCATTATTCACTTTGGATTATTTTCATTATTGCACTCACTATTGTAACTCTGATTATTAACATTGACACACACCATTTTTCTGCCATTTGAGTTCCCATTGAGCTCAATCATTTTATTTGCTGGGTTTACACATTATAGAGGAGAGAGACTTTACACAAGCTGAAGACGTTTGAGGATAGCCAAGAACCCATCCCATAGAGGGGGACTGGTAACATTTATTTGTTCCCTTCATAGGTGTTATAATAAAATCTATTTTTTGTATATCTAGTTTCCATTTGATGATTGGAGTTATTATTATTTCATTTTGCTGTTTAACTATGATAGTGGCATAGATCAAGACTTTGGCAGATTTTGTTTCTATTAGTTGTTGTAGATTTACAATGTTTAACAACCATTTATATTTTTGAGGTTGTTTGTCATCCACAGTCTTAAGTGTTTCCTTTTTGTACATACTCGAGGAGAAAACACTACAACAACGAGGAGGAGACATTGATCTTGATTTAGAATGCATAGGCCTACGAACAGGTGAACGACTGCATCGGTGAAGAAGAGGGGATCTGCGAAGAGGAGTACGACCACGTCTTGGAAGAGGAGAGCGTTGTCTATGAGAAACTGGTGATCGCTTACGGCCAACTGGGTTTTCTCTAACCCTTCGAGGAGAGATTATGATTGGTGATCGATGCTGAAGACTTCGACCATCACTATTATAGTCTTAAAAAATGCATTAAACTATTGGTACGTTGGCCATAACAGTGATATCATATGTTCTCTGATTGCTGGTTGTTTCTTTTGATATGTGCGCTGGAGACTTGTTGAACATCTAATTGCATTGAGTGTTGCACGCTATAATCACTTTTATATATGTGTGTGTGTGTTTGTGTTGGTGAAGGCTAAGCGTTGATCCTGGCAGCTGGAAAGACATTGTATTATATTCCATGGCTCTAACAATTAGTGTGCTTGGTATGTATGGTATGAATCTCTGTTTTTAAGGGCTGCATTGAAAGATTTTTGAAACCGTGAATCATGGCATATACAATTCGACATAAACCTTGTTGGACACAGATTGTCATTGATGTCAATATGGCAATATTCGAGGAGAAAACAGAGCTATCGGAGGAGCCAAGAGCAGCAGATGGAGCCAAGAGGAGCAGACAGAGCCATTGGAGGAGCAAACAGAGCACAGAGCAGACAGAGCCATTGGAGGAAGCAAACAGAGCCAGTGGAGAGCATATCGGAGCGCATATATATATATATATATATATATATATATATATATATGCATGCATTTAAATAGCATTTGGGGGCCATATATGCCACATAATACACTATTGGGAGCCATCGGGAGGATTATAGTGTATATGCAAGCGGAATACACTATCAGGAGCATAACTCATATATATATATATATGCATTTACACTATCGGGCCTGTAGAACCCATATAACGTCACCCCTGTGTATTTATTTGTTTATTTCCAAATGCCTTTTACACAGAGAAATCATGCTAAACACTTAGCGGATTTGGAAAGCGGACTTGAAACTTTATACACAGGAGGGTTGAGTTGTATCGGGTCCAGCACATAATATCGCATCGCTATAAGTGAGTGGTCTGCGTTAACGTTGAGCCCTGAACCCTTGCGATTTGCGATTGCCGATGTATATTGCATTGGCACTTCGGGAGCGGAGTTACAATGTGTCAAGCGGTCCATTGCGATCGCCGATAGCGATTAGCGATGTCGCATCGGACCTCTGCCAAGGGCAACCCCCGATTGCGATACATATACACGCGGACCCGATGCAACATTGTAGATGGGGTTAATATAATATCGCGTCTAGTGGAGGATCGGCCATCGGCCATCGACGATGCCATGGTCTCGATGTATAAAGGACCCCCGGAAGCCTTGAGCGCCGATTGCGATTATACTGCGGACCCGATACAGTATAGATGCGGGTGTAATATTTTTGAAGTCTGCCCTTTAGTCTTTTTTGCCTGTTTTACTCCTATTTCCTGTGTAATTGAATATTTGGCTTGCGCGACGTTTGGAGGCAGAAATACACTAAGGGATGCTTTGGATGGTTCAGGAAGCCTGAACAATAGCTCAGAAGGCTAGAATCAAGTCGATTGCGATTGCGATAGGATGTGGCATGTTCGTTAAATGAAAAAGTCTCGGTGGATGCCTGTTATCATTGAAAAAACGGGCCTGTGTTACAGTTTTAACACTCGGTGACCATAAAGCCAGGAAGCGGAATGGAAAGCCAGCGCAGAGGAAGCCACAACGACCAAGGAGGGAAGCCGAAAGATCAAGCGAGTCAGAGGAAACGACATCCACTGAGGAGGAAGCCAAAGTGGCGGTGGAAAGTGGGAACGAGGAGTTAGAGGCATCTAAAATACATAAAAACAGAAAAACAAGGTGAAATAGAGAATGATGCATGTATAATCAGTGAGAGTGGAAGCCGAAGAAAATGCAAGAGGCAGGAGAGGCCAGAGAAACAAGAGAACAGGAGAAAAGCAGAAGCTCAGTAGGATTGGGAGCAGAGAACGGCAACAGAACAGTTTATATCAGGTTTGGGTTGGAGCCTCAAAACTGAACATGATTGAAATCCTTGGGAGTTGGTTCTCTTAAGTGCAGAACTATTGCAAGACAGAGTTGGTGCTCTGGAAGTTGGAGCCTCACTGAAGTCCAAGTTGGAGCTTGGCAACTAATTGCAACCAGTTATATATATATATATATATATATATATATATATAGTATTTATTGTGTTATTAAAAGCATTAATTCCAACTATCTATTTCTGTGTTCCATATATATATATATATGTGCTTTTGGTAACAACAAGAACCAAAAAAAAAGAAACACTGATTCACCCCCCCTCTCAGTGTTTCCAACAATTGGTATCAGAGTAGGATTCTTCATACTAGCCTAATAGCTTGAAGAAGGATCCGCAGTGATGATGAGAAATCACGAAGCATCAGGAAGACCTCCTCTGTTCGATGGCACTAACTTTGGTTTTTGGAAAAAGAGAATGACCTACTACTTAATGTCCCTTGGACCTGAAGTCTGGCATTTTGTTCAAAATGAGTACCATATGCCTACCACTCTTCCAACAGATCAAGACGAGAGGAAAGCCTACATTGCAAATGCAAAAGCCTTGAACTCCATCACTAGTGGAATCACTGATTCGGAGTTTACAAAAGTAATGAATTGTAACTCTGCCAAAGAAATGTGGGATAAGCTAGTTGGCTTATACGATGGAGACTCAAAAGTCAAGAAGGAAAAGCTTCAAACTCACAGAAGAAAATTTGAAAGTCTGAGGATGGAAGATGAAGAAGATATTGCAGCATACCTCCTCCGAGTAGCTGAAGTGGTCAACTCCCTTAAAGGATTGGACGAAAAAATTGAAGAAAGTACCATTGTTCAAAAGGTATTAAGATCTCTTCCAGACAGATTTGACTCCAAAATAAGCGCCATAGAAGAAGCAAAGGATCTAGATACTCTCAAGATGGATGAACTCCATGGAATCCTCACTGCCTATGAGATGAGGAAAGGTGGCTCAAGCTCCAAAGATGCAACATTCAAGGCTTCAAAATCAAAGAAGGGGAAAGAAAGGAATGATTGTAGTGATGACTCCGATGTGGAATCCGAATTGGCTCAATTTGTATGAAAGCTGAAGACAAGATCTAAGCTAAAAGGTAAGTACCCTCTTATCTGTTTCAAATGTGGAAAGATAGGTCATTATGTTGCAAAATGTCCTCAAAAACATGATAGTGATGATGAAGGAAATTCTAAAAGAATGGCACACAAAAAGAAAGGGTTCAATAAGAAGAACTTCTTCTCTAAGCAAGATGAGTTTGATGAGGATGAATTTGTAGTCATTATAAGGAAATCAGATGAAGAAAGTGAGCCATGATGAAAGCCAAGAAACATTATTCATGGCATTCATAGATGAAGATGACTCAGGGCTAGAAGGAAGTGTAGATGAACTGTTAATAAGTGCCATTGAAGAAATGAGAAATTGTGGAATAAAATCATTTCTCTCAAGGTAGAAAATGAGGAAACAAGAAGAAGAGAAGATCTCTTGGAAACAAAGCTAAAAGAAAAAGAAGAGACTTGCGAAGAACGTGAAGCCGAAATAGTATCTCCGAGGAAGGAATTGGAACAAGTCAAAAAGAGCTGGAAAAGCTCTCAAATACTTGAGACTATCCTAAAAAGTCAAAAACCTCAACATGACAAGTCTGGAATAGGCTTTAAAGGAGAATCTTCAAACACTAAGAATAGTGCGAAAAGCTACGACGATGCACTTTCCAGCAATCCAAAAGAAGAAAAAGTATGTCATCAAAAGCCCATCCCAGATCCAAAGAATGAAGAGAGAATTACTCCAAAGAAGAATGTGGAGTCGAATCAGGGATACTACAGCAAATACAAACCAGTATTCCACCAAAGGCCCATCTCAAATCCAAAGAATGAGGCGGGAGTAATTCCAAGGAAGGAAATCGACTCAAACCGTCGCTGCTACAACAGGTACAAAACTATCTTTCTTGGACACTGTTTTCACTGTAAAAACTTCGGTCATCAAGCCAGACACTGCATGGCTCGCAGAAGTGAAACACCAAAGCTAAAGGACCGAATAATCAATTCATATGCCCCCAAAAGGCAGGGACAAATCAAAACCTTCAACTCGTTTGATCCCTTGACCAAATTTGATCTGATTTGCTCATTATGCTACAATAATGGACACTTTGAACAAAACTACCCACTCAAAGGAAGAAAAGCGAGTAGTGAGAAACCCAACTTGGATAAATGCGGCCTGGCTCTATATGCTCAAAATAATGAAAATCATTGGTTTGTGGATAGTGGGTGCTCTAGACACATGATAGGGGACAAAAGGAAGTTTGTCTCATTGAGCAAAAAGGAAGGAAATGTGTCCTTTGGAAATGGATCTGGCAGAATTGTGGGAAAAGGAACTGTTACTCTTATCAATGGGAAATGAAAAGTTCAAGATGCTCTGCTAGTAGATGAGCTCAAACACAACCTCTTGAGTGTTAGCCAAATCTGTGATCAAGGACATAAGGTTGTCTTCAACACCAAAGACTGTGAAATAAGGAACTCTTCCTCAGGGGAACTTGTGGCAAAAGGGGTTAAAACACTAGACAACATTTACATTCTGAACAAGATTCAAGAAAATAAATGCTACTTGAGTCAGACAGATGAGAGTTGGCTGTGGCACAAGAGACTTGGACATACAAGCTTCGAAAATCTGATCAATATCAGCAAGATTAGAGCTGTACGAGACATCCCAAGGCTATTCAAACCAAATCAAGGAGTATGTGGTCCATGTCAACATGGAAAGCAAACCAGAACCAGCCACAAGACAAAGGAGCTCTCTACATCAAAGCCCTTGGAGATCATCCATGCTGATTTGTGTGGACCAACTAGAAATCAGGCACTCCAAGGAGAAAGGTACTTTGTGTTATTTGTTGATGACTATACTAGAATGATGTGGATATATTTTATAAAATATAAATCTGAAACTTTTGAGTGTTTTAAGAATCTAAAAGCTCTTGTTGAAAATGAAAAAGACTCAAAAATTAAGTACCTCAGAACAGACAGAGGGGGAGAATTCACATCAAAAGAGTTTAATGAGTTTTGTATATTCATGGAATTAAAAGGGAATTGTCTGCTGCCAGAACACCCCAGCGAAATGGGGTAGTTGAAAGAAGAAACATGACAGTTCATGAAATGGCAAGAACAATGTTGTTAGCAGCAGACTTGCAGCCAAAATTCTGGAGAGAAGTAGTCGGGACAGTTGTCTATACCTTGAATCGGATGCAATTAAGACCAAATTGTGAAAAAACTCCTTATGAATTATGGAAAGGAAGACCTGCTTCAGTAAAGTACTTCAAGATCTTTGGAAGCAAGTGCTTCATAAAAATCAATGATGGCTCACCAGGAAAGTTTGATTCTCAGGTTGATGAAGGGATATTCCTTGGATACTCTACATGGAGCAAAGCCTACAAGTGCTACAATTTTCGACTAAAGAAAATAGTGGAAAGCATTGATGTAAAGATTGATGAAGACCTTCCAGAAAAAGAAATTGAAGAACATGAAGATGATCTTCTCATTGAAGAAGAAGAACCTAAAGAAGAAGAAATAGATGAGGAAGAAGAAGAAGAGGAGAAAGAACCACCTCATACCCCTTCAAAGATGAAGTTTATCTAGAAATATCATCCAGAAGAGCAGATTATTGGCAATAGAGATGAAGGGATGCAAACCCGAAGAAGGATGACAATTACACCAAAGAGAAACGTTATTGCTCTTCTATCTATGATAGAACTAGAAACATTTGCAGAAGCAAGTAAGGATCCTCATTGGGTAAAATTCATGGAAGAAGAATGTCCCAGATTAAGAAGAACGAGACATGGGAGATGGTACCTCGTCCAAAGGACAAAAACATAATAGGAACCAAATGGGTGTTCAAAAATAAAATGAATGAAGAAGGACATGTTATCAGAAACAAGGCAAGGCTTGTCTGCAAAGGCTATTCACAAATTGAAGGAATTGACTTTGAAGAGACATTTGCACCAGTAGCCCGTATGGAAGCTATCAAGATGTTCTTGGAATTTGCTTGCTCAAAAGAATTCAAAATCTATGAAATGGACGTAAAATAAGCATTTCTAAATGGGGAACTCAAGGAAGAAGTCTACATGGAACAGCCAGAAGGGTTTGATCTAACAGAAGGAAAGGACTTAGTCTATAAGTTGAAAAAGGCTTTATATGGGTTGAAACAAGCTCCTAGAGCTTGGTATGCAAGATTGGATCACTATCCACAACAACAAGGTTTCAAAAAGGGAGTGGTTGGAAGTAATCTATACATAAAGACAGATGAAGGTAAGTTACTAGTTACTCTTGTTTATGTCGATGATCTGATTTTTGCTAGCAATAATGATGAAATGAGCCATGAATTTTTTGAAAACATGTCAAAAGAGTTTGAGATGTCAATGAAAGGAGAGCTATCTCACTTCCTTGGACTTCAAGTATCTCAAACCAGAGCAGGATTGTGTATATCTCAAACCAAATATCTAAAAGACATGCTCAAAAGATATGGAATGGAGGACTGTGCACCCATGAGCACACCTATGACCACAAACTGAAAATTGAGAAAAGATGATGACTCCCCTCCAGTAGATGCAACTCATTATAGGTCAATAATTGGAGCCCTTCTATACTTAACAGCTACAAGACCAGACATAATGCAGGCAATAGGAATGGTGGGAAGATTTCAATTTGCTCCCAAACAATCCCATTTATTAGCTGTAAAAAGAATTCTCAGATATCTGAAAGGAACTCCTGATTTCGGTCTTTGGTACCCTAAGAGCTCAACACTAACTATAACTGCATACACCGATGCTGATTGGGCTAGAAGTGTAGATGATCGGAAAAGTACTAGTGGAAATGCGTTCTTCCTAGGAGACTGTTTAGTATCCTGGCTCAGCAAAAAACAGTCATCCATATCATTATCCACAGCCGAAGCCGAGTATATAGCTGCAACAGACTGTTGTACTCAAATAGTATGGATGAAGGAAGCTCTAAAAGATGTCAACATAGGTGCAGATCAACCAATTACCATCTATTGTGACAACACAAGGGCTATCAGTGTCAACAAAAATCCAGTGATGCACTCAAGGACCAAACACATACCAATCAAGTATCATTTCCTCCGTGAGCAAGTAGCTGAACAAAACATCGTCCTGGAATATATCAGTGCTAAGGAGAAGATCGCTGATATTTTCATAAAACCTCTTCCTCGAGAAGCATTCGAACATCTGTGTCAAAAGATGGGGGTTATCTCTTTATCATCACTCAAGTTCATTCATAAAGATGTAGCAGGATAGGGGGAGCAGTTTGACAGGGGGGTCCGTATGCATTCCTTTGCCATTAATGTCAAAGGGGGAGAGCAGAAGAATATTGCCATCAATAACAAAGGGGGAGATTGTTGGACACAGATTGTCATTGATGTCAATATGGCAATATTCGAGGAGCAAATAGAGCTATTGGAGGAGCCAATAGGAGCAGACGGAGCCAAGAGGAGCAGACAGAGCCACCAGAGGAGAAAATAGAGCACAGAGAAGACAGAGCCATTGGAGGAGCAAACAGATCACAAAGCAGACAGAGCCATTGGAGAGCATATCGGAGCGCATATATATATATATATATATATATATATATATATATATATATATATATATATATATGCATGCATTTAAAAAACGTTTGGGGGCCATATATGCCACAGAATACACTATCGGGAGCCATCGGGAGGATTATAGTGTATATGCAGGCGGAATACACGTTCGGGGGCCATATATGCCACAGAATACACTATCGGGAGCCATCGGGAGGATTATAGTGTATATGCAGGCGGAATACACTATTGGGAGTAGAACTCATATATATATATATATATATATATATATATATCCATTTACGCTATCAGGCCTGTAGAACCCATATAACATCACCCCTGTGTATTTATTTGTTTATTTCCAAATGCCTTTTACACAGAGAAATCACACTAAACACTTAACGGATTTGGAAAGCAGACTTGAAACTTTATACATGGGAGTGTCGAGTTGTATCGGGTCTGGCACATAATATCGCATCGCTATAAGTGAGTGGTCTGCGTTAACGTCGAGCCCTAAACCCTTGCGATCTGTGATTTCCGATGTATATCGCATCGACACTTAGGGTGCGTAGTTACAATGTGTCAAGCGGTCCATTGCAATCACCGATAGCGATTAGTGATGTCGCATCAGACCTCTGCCAAGGGCAACTCCCGATTGCGATACATATACATGTGGACCCGATGCAACATTGTAGATGGGGTTAATATAATATCGCGTCCAGTGGAGGATCAACCATCGGTCATCGGCGATGCCATGGTATCGATAGGACGTGGCATGTCTGTTAAACGAAACAGTGTTGGTGGATGCCTGTTATCATTGGAAAAACGGGCTTGTGTTACAATTTTAACACTCGGTCACTGTAAACCCAGGAAGCGGAATCGAAAGCCAGTGCAGAGGAAGCCACATCGGCCAAGGAGGAAAGCCGAAAGATCAAGCGAGTCAGAGGAAACGACAACGACCGAGGAGGAAGCCAAAGAAGCGGTGGAAAGTGGAAACGAGGAGTTAAGAGGTATCTGGAATACATAAAAACAGAAAAACAAGGTGAGATAGAGATTGATGCATGTATAATCAGTGAGAGTGGAAGCCGAAGAACAGGCAAGACGCAGGAGAGGCTAGAGAAGCAAGAGAAAAGGAGAAAAGCAGAAGCTCAGCAGGCTTGGGAGCAGAGAACGACAGAAGAACAGTTTATATCAGGTTTGGGTTGGAGCCTCAGAACTAAACAGGACTAAAATCCTTGGGAGTTGGTGCTCCTAAGTGCAGAACTATTGCAAGACAGAGTTGGTGCTCTAGAGGTTGGAGCCTCACTGAAGTCCAAGTTGGAGCTTGGCAACTAATTGCAACCAGTTATATATATATATATATATATATATATATAGTATTTATTTCATTGCACTGTTTTGTGTTAATAAAAGCATTAATTCCAGCGTCCATATATGTATATATGTGCTTTTGGTAACAACAAGAACAACAAAAAAAAGAAATATTGGTTCACCCCCCTCTCAGTATTTCCAACAAACCTGGTGTGCGTTAATCCTATTTGGGTCGAAAACCGTACATGGCCTATCGTTGGTGCTCTCCATATGTATGTTGGAAAGTGCACCGATATTAATTATGTATGTTGGGCTGCATTGTTGTATGGTGCATTATATAACTTCGAATGTTGTGTGATATGGTATGGTCGTGTCCCATTTGATTATGCGTTTAAAGGGCCATATTGTATGCGAAATATATAGCATGGTTTATCAATATTATATGTTGGAGAAGTGTGATGCATTAGAATCCAATAAAGCCTCCTTTATATGCGACTTTATTTATATGAGAGTTGACTTATATAATAACAATGTTTTTCTATACTGGAAGTAAAATAGTTTCAGGGTGGTTCTATAGTTTTCTCCCTGGTTGGAAGGTGCCTTATTGGAGCTTGATTTGTGCCCATTTACTACATTAACTAAACAATTTTTGTGCATTGATTTGGGGTTTAGCACTAAGGCTTTTCTTTTTTATATATTTTCCTCATCATTTGTTGAGAAAATGGCCAAGTTCATGAAGTATTAGAGTTCTTGAAAACTCTGATACAATCTACTGTTGATGACACAATCCAAACCAGTAAAGACTCTCTCTCAAAAATTTAGACTTGTCTACAAAATGCACAAGATAAAATGGATTTTTTGGAGCTTGAATCTCAGCTTCAACAAGCAAAATTACAACACTGGAGTCATCATTCTGAACCTATTTTTGTTCAAAACATTGAGACAGACTCCCATCAGCAGGAAATCAATAATGTTGATCTTGTACGCAATGAAGGAGCAGATTTGCAGAAAGAAGTAGAAATTCAGCATACGCTTCCCAAGCCCATCACCAGACCTTGGGAAGAGCTTGTCCATAACAAGCACATAAGTGGTCTTGGATATGACAAGGATGTGTCCTTTCATATTACAGATTACTCAAAGCCCATCCAGTTTCAGAGTGGTGGTCTTCTTTATGATAGTTCATTTTCAATTGTTCTAGATCCTTCTCTTTGTCCACAAAAGCCACAACAGAATGTTAAATGCCAACATTGTGATAGAGTTGGCCATATGAAAGATCATTGTTTTGATTTTCATCCATGTGAGCACTGTCATAAAACCACTCATTTTTCAAACAGATGCTTCAGAAACAAACCTCTTGCAAGAACAAGGATTCACCTTGGATGGATCGCTTCTTAGCAATGGGCTTCAACAACCAAAAAGATATTTAAGTGACATGTCAGAATTTCTTCTAGAGTATTGAAAAGTATTGCAGTTTAGTTTTCTCCATCATTTCACCTTGTATCTGATAGGGGGGGAAGTGATGGTCATATACAAGCTTCAAGGTCACATCAAGCGAGCCTGCGCCACAACCTGCCACACCAGATTCAAAGTTGTAGCCAGAGACAGAGATGCCCTGAGCATGCCTTTGGTTGGTGGTCAACATTAAACCATTTATGCAGGGTTGAGACCTCCCTTTTCAGGTTGAGCTTCTCCCTCTTCAAAGAATTGGGGACACTTCCTCTAGTAGAAGACTTCAACTTCTTGCCAGTTCTGGAAGAGTTCCAAGAATTGCATTAAGCATTCCAGAGTTGGGGGTCATCTTGAAACCACCGCAGGTTGTAGACCTCCCTTTTATGTTGAAAGAAATGTAACTAGGTTTGGTCTTCGTAAATGTACTTTTAATATTTGTATTTATTCAATAAAATAAATATTATTTTTATAATATATGTCAATGAGTTTCTTACTCATTAAAATAGGTCTAACACATGATTAAGTGCTATAGGTAAGTCAAATAGTCAAAAGAAAATGTTGAAGACCTTAAAGGCATGTTACACTATGCATATAATTGTATTAGAGTCAAAAGGACTACCTCCAAGAAAAGTCAAAGTCATCTCCTTGCAACAAAAGCCTTCAAGCAGCAAAATGGTAAAGAAATAAACAAGCCAGCCTCAAGTTGGCTCAAAAGGAGGAGAGAAACTCCTATATAAAGAGCCGTTAGACCTCCTCAATATAGAAGTGAATCATCTATGAAATATGCGAGATAGAGGACGAGAGAAGGGTACCAAAAGGATGGTCTAAGGGTCTCCAAGTGCAGTGAAGAAGAAAGGAAAGAAGAGCGAAGTTCTGGACTGTTTCTAGGGCTAGAAACAGTTACACGTGCGAAGAAAAAGGAGGACTATATGCAAACAACATTAACATATAAGTCAAGTATCCATCTTTGTTTGGGCTAGATCTTAGGCCTATAAGGCCTCTCATTCAAGCAAAGGAGTCCCTCCCTCAAGCGAAGATAAAAGGATTCTAAACTACAAGCTAACCTATCACACGGGCGAGAATTTAGGGTTGCTATACAGTCATATCAGTTTGCATATATATCTCCAAAAGTATTTCGTTGAAGCGAGAAAAGGGTGTCTCCATAAGCAAGGACATCACCAAGAATTAAATAAGGAACATCTCATCTAGAAGCTCACATAAGCAAGGTCTATTACTAGTTTTCGAAAGAAGTAGGAGGATGAAGTGCCGGAAGGAGGAGGACAAAGTGTTGGGAAAACAAAGTGCTGAACGAAGGAAGGACTTGACTTGTGCTTGGACGATATTCTTAGGGTCTAGGGTTTGGAATTGATCTATAAGAAGCTTCAATAAGAGAAACTTACCAAAGGGTTTTCCTCTCTAAGAGAGAGAGGTTTTGGTCTCGACGGAGAACCAACGTCTGTGTTCTTGTCTTTATGTTTTTGGTAGCAGTTTGATGAAACACACACTAATAAGAAGAAGAAGATCAAGCTAAGATAATTGTAAAAGTGCTTCACAAATTGTTATCAAGTAGTGAAGAATCGCACTACACCTAATTGCCCTAGATTCTTCAACATGGTATCGGAGCTAAGGTGACACATCAATGAAGGGGCTTCTCAAGAACACTCATCAAGGACGGACATCTACAAAGTTGAAGGATCAAGCCAAGAAGTCTCTATCACATCAAGGACAAGAAGGTCTATCATCCATCATTCATAAGAGAAGAGTACAAATCTAGAAGAAGAGTCTTATATAAAGGCACCTACAAAGAAGAGCATATCAAAGAGGGACCTACATCAAGTCACAAATCATCAAGCAAGTCTCATCATCAAGCAAGCCCACTTGGAGAAGACATCTTGAGGAACATCAAGATTCAAGGAAAGCAAGCCATCAAAACTTTAAGGAGAAAAGAAGTCAACTACATTTCAAAATCTATCAAGTAAGTATATGTCCCCTTCTGAATATACATCAATGTCTTTTTGCAAGGAAAGCAACAAATTGGTAGGTACCAATAACTTTCTTGCATGGAAGAATATGACTGATCTACTTCTCAAGGAGAATGAACTTCTAGAACGTGTCAAAGGAAATATCACTATCCCTGCTAATGAAAAAACCAAGCCTTAGCCAATTACAATAAGGATGAGACAAGAGCTCAAAGGATTCTAATAGAATCCATCAAGGACTCTCTCATTCCTTATGTCTCCAAATTTGAAACATCAAAAGAAATTTATGATAAGTTAGTAGAGCTATTCTTGGTATCGACAACCAGAGAAGTGATATCTTTAAGAAATGAATTGTACAAGATGAAGATATCAAAGGAAGGAATAACTCCCTACTTGATGAAGATCTGTAAGATGAGGGATCAACTTCAAGACCTTGGGGAAGTCATGTTTGACAGAGAAATGACAACTGTAGTACTCAATGCTCTACCTGAGGATTGGGGCAACTTCACATCAAGCATATATGCCACGAAGGAAGCAACCACACTCAGTGAAATGTGGTCTCTATGCAAGATAGAGGAAACTAGACTTAAACCAAAGGAAGATGTGGGATCAAAGGAGGCCAAGAGAAGGGAAAATTTGGCAAATTTGGTCCACGAAAAACAAACAACAAACACATGTCCAAAATCCAATGCTATGGATGCCAAGAATATGGACACTACAAAAGGAATTATCCTAAGATTAAGAAGGACAACAACAAAAGGAAGAGGGAAGAAGCTCACATGACTCAAGAGGTGAAAGAAGAAGAAAATAAGCAAAAGAAGGAAGATCCTCTGGATCTCTACTATGAATAAGTCAAGCTCTTTACTTCAAGTCTTCTTTCAAAATTTTGAGTAGGATAAGAGCATGTAGGAATAAAATAAAATTGCATAGCTAGAAACATCTTCTAGAATCTAGAAACATGAAGTACACAGAGTTCTAGATACTCATGTAGAAAGAGAATTTATAAATGAGAACAAAATGCATGGTTAGAAATGTCTTCTAGAATATAGGAGCATGATGGACATAGCTCAAGATATTCATGTAGAAGGAGCATACCTAGAATAGAACCTCATCCACTATGAAAGAAAATTGGTTATGAATAAAAATCTTAGAATACCTCCATCAAAAGGAAAGAAACATTTTCAAGGTAAGGGTCTTCAAGATCCTATGATGGAATCTTCAAAACAAGATTCATGAATAAGAAGCAGATGTCTCATTGGGATTCAAGAAAATGATGATATGCAGGCAAGCTAAGATGAATCAAGAAGGGCACACCATGAAAAATCAAATAAAATCAAGATGATCAAAGGAGAATCAAGATGAGGTATGTATGCATCAAAATTTAATCATGTTATCATATGTATATTATTGAATCATGGGAATAGTTATATAACATGATCAAGTATGAAAGAATCTCTTTCACCAAGGACATGCTCAAAGGCATGTACTACAATGCAATTAAGGTCAACAAAAGGATATGCTCACATAAAGAGTATAAGATTGTTGACTAAGAGGCAAGAAGAAACGCTGACTAGTCCAGGAAGCAAGCAATGAAGAAGTTCTCTCACAAGGAGCATAAGGTGGTTGACCAATCTATCCAAGAAGCAAATGAATAAAGAGATCAAGCATGTGAAGAACACCATGATCACTGAGAATCACTATTTGACAAGATACTTTGAAGATATCTCCCGAAAGAAGGCAGGACAACTCTGACGAAGGAAGAAAGGACCCTTGACACCTATGAAGGCCTTGGAGATATGAAAGGTATATATAACTGATTCTACTCTACAAAAGATGTTGTAATGAAGAAGCCATCCAACAAAAGAAAAAGCAATGTTGAAGCAATATCAAGATGAAGTCATGATGGGATACTATGTCAAAGCATGTAAACAAGAAAGCACAACAAAGCATCCATGAGAAGAGTATTCTGAAGCATGGACATATGACAAAGGAGTAGCCAGATGACAAGAAAACCTAATGTATGACAAGAAATCCACTTTCCACGAAGGAAGCAATGATATGAAAAACTCGGAAGGAATGTGATCGATGGGTGGTTCCCTACCTAGAAGAAGTTCGAACAAAGACTTCATGACATCGAAGAAAGGAAGGAGATCGAGCAGTTGAAGGACCCACGAAGAAGAAGTTGCTGATAAATGAAAGAGTCCCTAGTTAAGAGGGAGCTTTGACAAGTCCCTGATCAAGAGGGAGTTTTGGATCACCCCTGGTTAAAAAGGAGTGACAACTGTGTTTCTACATTTCATGTATCATGCACTAGACCAGGACTAACAACCGTAAGTCTAGATGAAGGCCATGAATGGAAATGTAGACACAAGATAGACACAACATTCTTGTATTCACTTGGGAAGAAAGAATGGGAGGATTGGGTAATCATATGACATCTAATACTCTTTGAGGATGTGTAGGACATCTAATACAAGAGTAGGAAATAGGACCGATATTATTTAAGCACTGGGAACCCAAGACAAGAATAGTCCTAGAAGGTCATACTCAGTGAACGCTCGGGTGAGTATGTACCTTGAGAGACAATGACTAAGGTGTCTATAAGTCATTGGTCTCACCAACATTGCACTCTGATCTATTGAGAGATAGAGCTGTCATTCAAGGCCTTGTTGTGGAAACACTGTTGGTTATTATGATGCTATAATAGATGGATTGCAAATCCGGTTTATCTTATGTGAATTCTTCAGAAATTGAAAATATAGCCAAAAACCATGTAATGTTGTATGAATACCTCCCTAGTTAAGAGGGAGTGTTGAAAGAAATGTAACTAGGTTCGGTCTTCATAAATGTACTTTTGATATTTGTATTTATTCAAGAAAATAAATGTTATTTTTATAATATATGTCAATGAGTTTCTTTCTCATTGAAATAGGTCTAGGACATGATTAAGTGTTATAGGTAAGTCAAATAGTCACAAGAAAATGTTGAATACCTTAAAGGCATGTTACACTATGCATATAATTGTATTAGACTCAAAAGGAATACCTGCAAGAAATGTCAAAATCATCTCCTTGCAACGAAAACCTTCAAGCAGCAAAACGGTAAAAAAATAAACAAGTCGGCCTCAAGTCTTCATGTCAGCCTCAAGTCGGCTCAAAAGGAGGAGACAAACTCCTATAAGGAGGCATTAGACCTCCTCAAAGTAGAAGTGAATCATCTCTAAAATTTGCGAGATAGAGGACGAGAGAAGGGTACCAAAAGGATGGTCTAAGGGTCTCCAAGTGTAGCGAAGAAGAAAGGAAAGAAGAGCAAAGTTCTGGAATGTTTCTAGGGCTAGAAACAATCACACGTGCGAAGAAAAAGGAGGATTGTATGCAAACAACAGTAACATATCATTCAAATATCCATCTTTCTTTGGGCTAGATCTTAGGTCTACAAGGCCTCTCATTCAAGCAAAGGAGTCCCTCCCTCAAGCGAAGATAAAAGGAGTCTAAACTACAAGCTAACCTATCACACATGTGAGAGTTTAGGGTTGTTGTACAATCATATCAATGTGCATATAAATCTCAAGAAGTATTTCATTGAAGTAAGAAAATGGTGTCTCCATAAGCAAAGGACATCACCAAGAATTAAATAAGGAACATACCATCTAGAAGCTCACATAAGCAAGGTCTATTACTAGTTTCTGAAAGAAGTAGGAGGACAAAGTGCTGGGGAACAAAGTGACGAAAGAAGGAGGACAAAGTGTCGGGAAAACAAAGTGTTAAAAGAAGGAAGGACTTGACTTGTGCTTGGAGGATATTATTAGGGTCTAGAGTTTGACATTGATCTATAAGAAGCTTCAATAAGAGAAGCTTACCGAAGGGTTTTTCTTTCTAAGAGAGAGAGGTTTTGGCCTTGGCAGAGAGCCAAAATCTGTGTTCTTGTCTTTATGTTTTTGGTAGCAGTTTGATGAAACAGAAACACTAATAAGAAGAAGAAGATCAAGCTAAGATAATTGTAAAAGTGCTTCACAAATTGTTATCAAGCAGTGAAGAATCACACAACACCTAATTGCCCTAGATTCTTCAACATTTTCCAGGTTGAAGGTCTCCCTCTCCAAAGCATTAGGGACACTTCCTCTAGCAGAAGATTTCAGATTCTTTCCAGATTTGGAAGAGTTTCGGGAATTTCACTAAGCGTTCCAGTGTTGGTGGTCATTCTTAAACCACCACCTTATGCCAACATTTCAGAGAGCAAATTCAGCCTAGTGTTGCCATTCATTTTTTCACAATTTGTATTACAACTCTCTTCTTGGACTTTGTTGACGGTGTTGGACCTGCCAACATGTTAAGGGGATCTCCCTGGTAAGAAGTCCCAATTAGACCTCAGACCGTTTGGTGTAGGAGTCCCAGCAGTGGGTCGGAAGGTAATGCCTTAACCGCGATGTCACATAGAGGCAAGTAAGATAACTCTATCAGTAGCAAGGGTGTGACCGTTGTAGTGAGTCAAGAAAGGTGCATGAGAGGTTATAACACAGGTGGGTTGAGATGAGGGTGAAGGTGAGTTCCAGGTTGAAAGGGATCAGTCCCAACTTGGCTAGGAACACACAACACACAAGACATACACAGCTTCCGGCGGAGCAGTCCACACGGATGCGACAATCACAACATAAAAGGTAAGATAACACATACAACACTCACGAATCAGTTCAAACGAGTGCAGCGGTTGTTATAACGAGATTCATATGAAAGTTATGTCTAATGTCCGGCAGAGCAGTCGACACGGACAGGAAAAAATTAACAACATATACAACACATTTCCAATAATAGATTATACATTACAAAAAATGAAACAGTTCAGATGTAGAATACAGGTTAAAGCAACATGCATTACAAGTGTTAAATATCAGTCTTACAATAGATACAATACATGTGTGAAAATGTGTTGGCTCTTATTATATAAAGAAGTGTAAATTCCAATCATACAATACATCCATGTAAACCCGCTAGCCCCAACAGTGGAACATTACAGCCACATCCGTCTACTCCTCCAAAGAGATGAAATAGCTTTGTGCAGTGGAGAAGCCAAGGCGCATTACAATACTATCCAAGCTTTTTCCAAGATAGTTTTATCAGAAGATTCGCTGACTAAAAGCCCTTACAATGAGTTATGAGGGACTATATATAGCAAAGGGTGGGGTGACCCTTGACATTCCCCTTTGTGACAGTTCAACTACCCTAATGACTCTTCACCTACTCTATGACTGTTACATCCAACTATTGACACTTGACTTACACTCGACATGACTCAACATTACAATGCATATGTACTCATGTGAGACAACATGGCTTGAGAAAGCCATGCAAGACATCACTGATACTCGCTCCACTGTGATGAGACCAACTCTTTGACATGCCTATGATGGTGAAGGTGGTGAGCTGATGCCAAGTTTGGTCATCCGTGATGGTGTGCATGCACCTCATCGTGACATCTTGCTGAAGCGAACCCTTGCTTTTGTTGCAACCGATGCATTGGTTCAACCCCTTCATCCAACTCGTCTGATAACATGCACATGGTCTTCTTGGGTGCGGATGAACCGGCAACACGCTGATGCATAGTGTCCATGCTAATCTTCAAGTGTGTGCTGGTGGTCATGCGCATCAACTTGCCGAAGTACATGTTCAGCTCTAGTTGGACTTGTTTCTTGTCTTTTGCTTGGTGAGTGTGTTGAATGGGTTGGATTGCATGTGTGCGCACAATGACATGCATGCTGTTGAATCCCTTGCATGCGATCAACAACACTGCTCACCATGTCTGCTCCGTGCTAGCTGCTGGGATGGATCTTTAACTTGTACGGGCGCGGTTTCATTCGTGAGTGCACGTTGCACCCATTGTTGTTCCCAATCCTATTGCAACTCATTCGCCTATCTGTGCAACTTCATGTTCTTTCTAGAGTTGCTGCTTCAGCACTTGTAACTCCTTCTTTGTTCCATTCCCTGTCTTCGCACGACCTTCATGTCGTGCCATCACCTCATAGCCTGAGTCTCCAAAATTTCTTTCGTTATCAATGGATCTACTTGATCTTGCAACTTTGTCTCGCCTCTGTGTTTGTAACAACCTTTCTCTATCATTCGCTGCATTCCCTATGTTCACTGCATCCACTGCGTTCATTGCATTCGGTATGCTGCTATTCATGATGCTACTCGCGGTGATGTTGCTGCTGTCATATCTTGATGTCATTGTCTATGAACAACTTAATTTCTTCATGAGTAGGCAAGCTCATAGACACTTGATCGACTGCATCTCTAGGTGTGCTTTGAACGGTGTCTTCGACTTTGCTCTCTTGGAAACCATTGTACCTGCACTGTTGAGAGGCAGATGAGCACCTACAATACCTGGGGACATGGAAACACTCATGGCAAGCAATCTGTCAGTCGAAAACCAAAATGAACTTGAGAACTGACTTGCAACATACATGTGTGACTGATCATGAAGGTTGCACAATTTCAGCCGGGAGGTTGGGAGACTGACTGCCAAGACTGTACAAGGCACAGTTTGGGATTTTGGGAGACTGGCTGACTGCTAGAACTGCGCAATGCACAATCCAATCTGGTTGCTGACTACTGGCATTGCGCAATGTGCAATCTCAGCTGGGAATGGTTGCAGGCTCAGTGATTGCATTGCGCAATTTTCTTGGCCAACAGTCATTGTCCCTTAGGATTGTGCAAAGCACGTCTAGGGAATAGTTGCTGGGTAGAAATGCGCATTTATGGGGAGGAAGGCAGAGCCTTCCCTCTCAGGATTGCGCAATGCTGTCTTGGTGAGGCAGAGTCCGTGCCGAAGTTGGCCAGACTCGCCGATGGACAACTGAAAGTGAATCTGAGTGCGAATGCATGCTGATTCTGAGTGCAAGCATAAGTGAATGATCATTCATGCAGATGGTGAATGAAAGATTCAGAAAATGGAACAACATGAATGTGGGTGAGGCGAGTCGCCGAATAGGCAACCATTTGCGAAAAATAGTTTCATGCATGCGATAGTAGTGAGATGTTGACGAAAAATGAAACGATGTTAGGAAAAGCTAATATACATGTAAATGACAACAAGCACTCAAATAAATCAAGCAAACAATACTTATACAAGCGAAAACACAAAAAGAAATAGAAATGCAACACAAGGTATGGGAAGCGGGCTTACCCCAAGAAAACTAAGCTGAATGTGCTGACTGCTCCTAGATGCGATGTGGGATGTCAGAGATGCAAGGTCGATGTGAGGAATGAGCTCTGCAGTGTCCGGTTAATGAGTTTTGATATCATCAAGGTGGTGACGAGCATGCCACAAATCTAGGGAAAGAGACACTTGGTGGGAGATTTCTGAAATGATCCTTGCATGTAACCTCCAACTGCTAACATAGATCCCTGAAACAAGGGATGCATTTGCATGCTGCTTTGGGAGAAGCAACCTATGAATGCAAGTCAGTTTTCCTCAGTCCCGGAGGGAATCGTTCAACTCAGCTGCACATGCAAGAGATTGCTCGACTGCTTGAAGGGAAATTCACATTTCTGGCTGGGAGTTGGGCTGACTACCCAGGAGATTTGGGAATTTTCTGGGCAGAGCAGTTGAATACTGCCCATATTTGTGCAAATTCTGGGTTGAGAAATCCTGCTAGGGAAAATTGCGCAATTCTTGCTGGGAGTATTGACTGGTTGCGCAATCTTGGAGCCCAGTAGGCTGCCAAACAAGATTGCGCATTTCTGGAGGGAAGGTTGGTTTCCCTCCAGAAATGCACAATTTTCTTGGGGAAGCTGCTCAGCATGCAGCTGGACCAAGTCCGGGTGAACAACTTGTGAGGGAAATGGATCAAGCTGTGATCGACAGGCTACCTTTGTGTAAGAAAGACATTGAAGCTTGTGAACTTGACGAAGCAAGGCAAGTTGCTGTGAAGGTTGGAAGGGATGCTCCAAAACGAAGCTAAGGCAAAATTTTGGAGGGGGGTTGTAGCCGTTACAACTCTTGGCGACACACTGGTAGAAATCCAGCTCTCTAAATGGACCTTGTTCATGAAAAGCAAGTCTAATACCTCCAAAAGTATTGTTCAACTCTCAGCTCATCTTGGTTTCACACTAGCTTGATTGTAAGATGTAGCATCTGCCAAGCTCTTGGTCGTTTGACACACATTCCAAGCCAAGGAAACACAGTTGTTTCGATTGGGGTTGAGGGGTATATTGGTGCACAAGCATTATAATTGTCAGAGTTTTAGTTTCATCTCTGGTGTTGCTCCACTGCCAGCAAGCCTGGACAGTACATCGTAGGAGTCACACAGGAACACAAGAATATCTCCGCTGCCAGCGAGCCTGGTTAATACCCTGGCGGAGTTACTTGCATCACCTCTCTGCGCAGGAAACCTTTCTCTTCTTTCACCTTATTCATTTTCATTTTTGAATTTTTTGACTTTTCATTTTTTCATTTTCCATTTTTTCAACTGTGCATAACACTTATTCATTTCAAAGGCGGAAGAGGGATCCCAACTTATTGAGAGTAGGAGAGGTTGTTCCAGAAGAGAAGTAGTTTATTGTATCTCTCACATGCCTGTTAAGGTTTCCCCCCTCACCTTATTCTACTTGACTGAGCTGACAAGGGTTAACCCAAAAACAATCGACTAGAGACGACGACACTAGTTAGCGTGCAAGCGTTGTGTTTTCACCAAGGTTCACTTCGAACAATACGTATTTTCCTTCGACGTATCATGGACTAAAAGTAACAAGCTCTTCATACAGAGGCAAGATGACAAATAACCAAGTAGTGATAGCTGTACAAGCCCTCTTGTACTTCATCCAACTCATTTCAAGATTCATATATGGTTTCATGCAAAACTAACCTAGGAACGAAACAAATGAATTAACAAACAACAAAGCAAAGAAAAAGCAGAAGCGAAAGTGAAAGCAAAGCAAGCAAACAAGCAAGTAAACAAACAAGAAAACAAAGCGAATAAGAAATTTAACAAGAATGCAAGCAAACTGACTGAAAGAAAACACTACTCGTACTCCTACACTAATGGTGCATGGGCCTGATTACGTGAAGTGATATTTCCAATGCAGCCACCGACGCATTGGTAGATCCATGTTGGTGAAGACTTGGTCCGTGAGCAACCCAGTTGTGCAAACCAACAAGCAAGAAAGATATAACAATGAAGAAAACCACACTTCATGTCTGACAGTGCCCACATGACATAAGTGAGTGCAAATGCATGACAAGCAGTCTGTGGACTTATATCATGGTGTTGTGTGACACTGCGTGAAACTTTGAAGCATAAGCACACTCTTGACTGAGAGATGCAAGCAAGCGAAAGAAACAAAGATAACTTGCATCGTACACGTGTGCTTGCAATGTAAGATTCCTCTAATGCATGAGCGATGGGATCGTGCAGTCTGAGTAAAGGTGATGTCATCTGTGTGTGAGATGAATCTTCAATGCATACAGATGAGTGATGAGGAGCCTTGTGTGATTGAACAATTTCATGATTGGAAGTGAGACTAACCCCAAGAGAGCGAGGACCTGACATAACCATCAGCTCGGGTTGAAGTGCCTCGGCAGTCTTGGGTGTTTCAACTTCATCATTAGGTAGATCATCATAAACCAATGGCTTCGAAAGATCAACTGTGATAGATTCATGATCATGATCAAATATGGGAGTAAATGGATCACGACCACCACAATTAGAAAAATCAATGATTTCATCGACATCCTCATGATCAGATGAATCAAACAGAGGGGTAGATGAGAAGTGAACAAACTCATCCTCTGTGTTTTCGGAGAAGACAGATGAAAGATCAAGTGGATTTTAAATTAATAGCTTATCCTCTCCGTTGTCGAATGATGGACCAACATCCGGTGAGTCCTACTAGTGATCAACAATGGGTGCATTCATGGATGAAGACACACATGCAAAATCATGGACGGCAGGTTCACCAAATATGTTAGGAAAGAACGAAGGGGGCTCGGACATAAGGGAGTCATCTTTCGTCGAGTGTTGATGCTTAATCTCACACTCATACTCTTCATGAATGACAATGCATGTTGGTTGTGCAACACCAACTACGTCAATGGGTTGTTCCTCATTCACAACAAGTGAAGAGTCTGAAATGGACAAACACAAGACAACATCATCCAGAGGAACACTCGAGTGCAAAGACAAAGGTTGTAGAAAAGAATGCATATGAGAAATCGCGAAAATTGAGTGAAGTGATGTTGGGAGAATGTGAAAACTGAGCAGGTGTGTGAGCATGATCCTCAACATCACTAGGAAATGGTGGAGCTGTTGAATGAGAGGGAGGCAGATAGTCAGTCGAGATAGTGACCGCATCCACATGAGATTGCGCAACTCCATCAATGAAGAATGTTGAGCGAGGCTTGATTTCAAACTTTCTCTTGGGACGGGCAGATTTCTTAAGGCAATACTCAAACTGGTCCCAAAGATAAGCAAATTTCATCTGGATCCTCGAAGCTTGAAAATGCAAGTCACGGAAGTGTTGCCAAAAATCAATAACTGATTCATGCAGAGCCCTCCATTGCTGTTACAGTTTTCGGTCAAGATGGTCTAAATCAAAATGATGGAATATGTCTTCAAAAAGATCACAAAAGTGCTCAAATGAGTGCATGGTGTCAGTTGGTAGGCTGAGCAACCAATGAAATGGAGATTTGCGAATTGTGTATGCAAGCAGCAAGCTGATGTGTTCGTTAGAAAAATCACCTTCCTCATGAAGCATGGAAATAAAGTCATGTAAGTAGTCAGGCCAGGCCACTTCGCCTTCACCATCATACGTAAAAGTAGACAAGAGATAGAAAAACTCCCCCGTGATGGAGACATCTTCACAATTTGAAAAACACCGTGGGGGAAGAAGAGTGAAAGACTCCATGAAAGATACGAAAAGGTTCAAAACTGGATGAGAGGACACAGCGTGTCATCAGGCCTTCCTTCTAGTGCCAGAAATGTTGACGGTGCTGGACCCGCCAACATGTCAAGGGGATCTCCTAGGTAAGAATTCCCAATTAGACCTCATACCGTTTGGTGTAGGAGTCCCAACAGTGGGTCGTAAGGTAATGCCTTGACTGCGATGTCACACAGAGGCAAGTAAGATAACTCTGTCAGTAGCAAGGGTGTGACCGCTGTAGTGAGTCAAGGAAGGTGCATGAGAGGTTCTAACACAGGTGGGTTGAGATGAGGGTGAATGTGAGTTCTAGGTTGAAAGGGATCAATCCCAATTCAGCTAGGAACACACAACACATAGGACATACACAGCGTCTAATGGAGTAGTCCACACGGATGCGACAGTCACAACATACAAGGTAAGATAACACGTACAACACCCACAGATCAATCTGAACGAGTGCAATGGTTGTTACAATGAGATTCATATGAAATTTCTGTTTGATGTCTGACAGAGCAGTCAACACGGATGTGACGACATTAACAACATATAAAACACATTTCCATTAAAAGATTATGCATTACAACAAATGAAACAGTTCAGATGTAGAACACATGGTAAAGAAACATGCATTACAATTGTTAAATATCAGTCTTACAACAGATACAATACATGTGTGAAAACGTGTTGGATCTTATTATATAAAGAAGTGTAAGTTCCAATCATACAATACATCCATGTAAACCCGCTAGCCCCAATAGTGGAATGTTACAGCCACATCCGCCTGCTCCTCCAAAGAGATGAACTAGCTCCGTGTAGTGGAGAAGGCATGGCGCATTACAATATTGTCCAAGCTCTTTCCAAGATAGTCTTATCAGAACCCTGGTTGACCAAAAGCCCTTACAATGAGTTATGAGGGACTATTTATAGCAAAGGTTGGGGTGACCCTTGAAATTCCCCTTTGTGACAGTTCAACTACCCTCATGACTCTTCACCTACTCTATGAATGTTACATCCAACTATTAACACTTGAATTACACTTGAGATGACTCAACATTACAATGCACATGTACTCATGTGAGACAACATGGATTGAGCAAGCCATGCAAGACATCAGTGACACTCGGTTCGTTGTGACGAGACCAATTCTTTGATATGCTTGTGATGGTGAAGGTGGTGAGCTGATGCCAAGCTTGGTTGTCCATGATGGTGTGCATGCACCTCATGGTGACATCTTGCTGAAGTGAACTCTTGGCTTCATTGTAACCGGTGCATTGGTTTGACTCTTTCATCCAACTCGTCTGCTAACATGTGCATGGTCTTCTTGGGTGCTGCTGAACCAGAAACACACTGATGCATAGTGTCCATGCTGATCTTCAAGTGTGTGTTGGTGGTCATGTGCATCAACTTGCCAAAGTACATGTTCAACTCTAGTTGGACTTGCTTCTTATCTTCGCCTTGGTGAGTGTGTTGAATGGGTTGGATTGCATGCATGCGCACAATGACATGCATGCTGCTGAATCCCTTGCATGCAATCAACAACACTGCTCACAATGTCTGCTCCGTGCTCGCTGTTGGGATGGATCTTTGACTTGTACGGGTGTGGTTTCATCCGTGAGTGCACGTTGCGCCCATTGCTGTTCTTGATCCTGCTGCAACTCATTCGTCTATCTGTGCAACTTCATGTTCTTTCTTGAGTTGCTGCTTCAACACATTCAACTCCTTCTTTGTTCCATTCCCTGTCTTTGCGTGACATTCATGTTGTGCCGTCACCTCATAGCCTGAGTCTCCAAAGTTGCTTTCGTTATGAGTGGATCTGCTTGATATTGCAACTTTGTCCCACCTCTATGTTTGCAACAACCTTCCTCTTGCATTCGCTACATTCGGTATGCTGCCTTCAACTGCTATTCATGATGCTACTTGCGGTGATGCTGCTACTGTCATATCTTGATGTCATTGTCTACGAACAACTTGATGTCTTCGTGAGTAGGCAAGCTCATAGACACTTGATCAACTGCATCTCCAGGTGTGCTTTGAACAATGTCTTCAACTCTGCTCTCTTGGAAACCATTGTACCTGCACTGCCGAGAGGCAGATGAGCACCTACAATACCTGGGGACATGGCAACAGTCATGGCAAGCAATCTGTGAGTCGAAAACCAAAATGAACTTGAGAATTGACTTGCAACATACCTGTGTGACTGATCATGAAGGTTGCGCAATTTCGGATGGGAGGTCAAGAGACCGATTGCTAATATTTTACAAGGCACAGTCTGGGATGCTGGGAGACTGACTGACTACTGGAGCTGTGCGATGCACAGTCTAGTCTGGCTATTGACTACTGGGATTGCATAATGCGCAATTAGCTGGCAATGGCTGCAGGCTCAGTGACTACATTGCGCAATTTTCTTGGCCAACAGTCACTCTCCCTTAGGATTGCGCAAAGCAGGCCTAGGGAACAATTGTTGGGTAGAAATGCGCATTTCTGGGGAGGAAGGCAGAGCCTTCCCTCTCAGGATTGTGCAATGTTGTCTTGGTGAGGCAGCGTCCAGGCTGAGGTTGGCCAGACTTGCCGACGGGCAACTAAAAGTGATTGTGAGTGTGAATGCATGCTGATTATGAGTGTAAGAATAAGTGAATGATCATGCATGCTAATGGTGAATGACAGATTCAGAAAATGGAACAACATGCATGTGGGTTAGGCAAGACACCGACTAGGCGACTGTTCTCGAAAAACTATTTCATGCATGTGACAATAGTGAGATAATGACGAAAACTAAAATGGTGCTAGGACAAGCTAATATACATGTAAACGACAACAAACACTCAAAGAAATCAAGCAAACATTACTTATACAAGCGAAAACACAAAAAAGTGACAGAATGCAACACAAAGTGTGGGAACGGGTTTACACCAAGATAGCTGAGCTTAATGTGCCGACTGATCCTAGATGCAATATGGGATGTCAGAGCTGTAAGGTTGATGTGAGGAATGAGTTTTGCAGTGTCTAGCTAAGGAGTTTGTTAATCATCGAGGTTGTGATGCGCATGCCACAAATCTAGGGAAAGTGACACTTGGTGGGAGGTTTCTGAAATGATCCTTGCATGTAACCTCCAACTGCTAACATAGATCCTGAAACAAGGGATTCCTTTGCATTCTGCCTTGGGAGAAGTAGCCTATGCATGCAAGTCAGTTTTGCTCGGTCCTGGAGGGAACTAGTCAACTCAACTGCACATGCAAGAGACTGCTCGACTGCTTGAAGGGAAATGCACATTTTTGGCTGGGAGCTGGATTGACTGCCCAAGAGATTTGTGCAATTTCTGGGTAGAGTAGCTGACTGCTACCCAGATTTGCGCAAATTCTGGGTTGAGCAGTCCTGCTAGGGAAAATTGCACAATCTTGGAGCCCAACAGGCTGCTAGACAGGATTGCGCAATTTCTGGAGGGAAGGTTGGTTTCCCTCCAGAAATGCACAATTTTCTTGGGGAAGCTGCTCAACCTGTAGCTGGGAACAACCTGTGAGGGGAATGGATCAAGCTGTGATCGACAGGCTACCTTTGTGCAAGAAAGACACTTAAGCTTGTGAACTTGATGAAGCAAGGCAAGCTGCTGTGAAGGTTGGAAGGGAGGCTCCAAAACAAAGCTAAGGAAAAATTTTGGAGGGTGGTTGTAGCCGATACAACAGACTTGTATATACCCTTTCAGATTAAAGGGGGGATGTTGGACACCTAATCCACTAAGGGTTATGGTGAGGAAGTTGAACAATCAAAGGGATTCCAAGAGACCTTGGAAGATGAATTCAAGAGTCACTGCAATGTATTATAAATGTATATCATGTGAATAATATATGCATCTAATCATTATCCTTTAGATTCTATCTTTGCCATGGTTATGTTTAACAAAGAGTACTCAATCTTCAACAATGATTTTAATCATAAATTGAATTTTCTAATTCAACCAAGAGTCTTTTACCTGTTTAAATCTGCATTGTCTCTCGGTCATTTTGTACTATGCATGAATGCTTCTCCGAAGCCCAATTGAATAGATTTATGTGTAGTTATTGAGGTGTGCTACAAAGGTCTTGACTATTAGCTATGCGAAACTAAGGGATAACCTTCACTTTACAAGGGGTTTACCCTTACACAAATTTTAGGAGTTGTAATTCTGGCATTGGGTAATAGTTTCAAAATTTTTCCACCTAGATTCATTTTTTGTTCTCGATCACTGTAATGAGGCTAGAAGAGCATATGCCCCTTATGAGTGGGACCCCCCTCACAGGGGTGTCCAACCATCTCATCTCTTGCTAAGTCATAAGTTTCATGTTAGTGTTAGCTTGTGGGTTGTTGGCATTACCCTAGGGTTTATAATGGAAGCCACTTAGATGACTGCCATTATAAACCCCTTTCTGATTAAAAATAAATAAAATTTGACCTAATAATCTATAATGATAAACTTTCATAGCGATGGAGATGACTTTTTTGTCTCAAGTAGGCACTATGAAGTCTCTTGGGATAGGGATATTATGTTGTATTGGGAAGGTGTTCCTCGCACCTCCTTGTACCAAGGCACATGGGGACAACTCCTTTTTTTTCCAAGGATATCTCAAGGTACATAGTGTTGTAATCCCCATATTGTGGACATTCCAAAGAAATCGAGGATGTTAGCAATGCCCTTGAGATGATGAAACATCCTCAAGATGATGAAGGATGTCTTACTCTCCCATGTTAAAACTTGGTTTTCCCTCATTGAAGTGTCAACTTAACATGATAAAATTATTTAATGTGTTGGACCATTTTATGTGTGATTTTGTCTTTTAGGGATAAATGTATGTTGAATTTTATGTTCAATTTGACTCCTATCTTTTCTCTATCTTTTTCCTCTCTATTTTGAATGTCTTTATATGTGTGGTTTTGTACTAATGTGCTGTAAAATTGTTCACCTTTTAAATTTTTATGGGTTTACATGTTATTTTATCCTCTCCTAGTGTAAGTGTCTCTTTTAATATTTTTCTCCTCATAAATTCATTCATGATTTTCCTTTCTTTAATGTTTTTTTCCTCTTTCAAATTTTTTATGGGTCATTTTGGAGAGTAAATCATCTAGCATGCAGTAAAATTTCCCCAACTCATAAATTTTACTAGTTTTAAAATAACCTATCCATCACCTTCTTCTTGGAAGGGTGCCTTAATGGTTTTGCATGTAAAATACCCAATCCAACCCATTCTTAATTTCACATTCAATTTGAATGTCTTTGTCCATTTTGAATGTCTTTTATGGATAGCTTTGGAAAATACAAAAATTGGTCCAACTCATAAATTTTATGGGTTATAAAGCAACCTATCCATAATTTTATTCTTATAAGGGTGCTTCCTTTAATGATTTTCTCCTTATCAATCGCTTTACAACCCATAAAATTTATGAGTTGGATCATTTTTTGTACATGACAGAATGATCCATAAAAGACATTCAAAATGGACAAAGACATTCAAATTGAATGTAAAATTAAGAATGATATATATATATATATATATATATATATATATAACTCTTAAAATAATCTATATTAACATAATATTAAATAACAATAGAATTGTATCGAAGAAACCATAAAAGAGTAGCAAGTTTTTATATATGTGTGTGTGTGTGTGTGTGTGTGTGTGTGGTCTTTATAAACATGCTTTTTTATGGTTTCATCTATATATTGTTAAATTTAGGGTTAGATAGTTCTCTGTTGTAGATAATTGCATTTTTTAATTTTTTCAACAATTTACACATTACATTCACCCCATATCATTATAAGCAATTATATATAAAGAACGTTAATATCAACAATGCAACATAATAGTAAGAAACATTAGAAGAAAAGAATACACAATAGAGACACCGAGATTTAGGTTAGAGACCAAGGCAAAACTCCACAAGGGGGAAAACCCATAATCAATTCTTCTTCTTCTTAGATATTTATCAAATGTTCAACTGAGATAAAAAGTATAATAATAATGAGACAAGTCTTTCAATGTCAAACACATTAGGCCTCGTAGAATCAACCCTAGATCATACAATATCCTCATAAGATGGTAGAAAACAAGTCTATCAAGCAGTCCTCCACAAGACCTCTAATAGGGATGCCTCCATATCCCTAAAGGCAATATATATCTTTTTCATGATCATATGAAATTTCATAAGAATCATTATCTTACATCACTGTCATAAGAACAAGTTTGAATGCCATACAACAATATCATATATTTTCCATATATAAATGTTATAAGGACTGCCATACATCTATGTCATATTAATGTAATATATCACTGCCAGGAGGTCACTGTCATACATCATTGAGGTGAGAACATGTTGTAGCAGCTACAACCACCCTCAATTTTTTTTCCTTAGCTTCATTTTGGAGCCTCCATACCAACCTTTCACAGCAGCATGTCTTGCTTCGTCCAGTATATAAGCTTCAATAATTTTCTTGTAGAAAGGAAACCTTTCTATCAAATCTTGATGCATTCCCCTCGCAGGCTGTTTCTCCGAACTTGGTCCAGCTGCAGACTGAGCAGCTCCCTCAAGAAATTGCGCAATTTTGGAGGGAAACCAACCTTCCCTCTAGAAATTGTGCAATTTAGTCTGGTAGCCTGCTAGGCTCTAGAATTGCGCAATTCGACCAGTCAAGCTTCATCCAGAAAATTGTGCAATTCCTCCCAGCAGGGCTGCTTAGCCCATGAATTGCACAATCCTGGGTAGCAGTGAGCTGCTCTGCCCAAAAATTGCACAAATCTCCTGGGTAATCAGCCCAACTCCCTTCCATAAATGTGCATTTTCTCCCAGTAGTTGAGTAGGCTCTTGCATGTGCAGTTGGTTTGACCAGTTCCACTCGGGACCAAGGAAACTTGACTTGCATGCATGACTTGATTTTTCCCAGAATAGAAAAAGGCAACATGCAAAGGAATCCCATGATTTATGGAGCTATTTTTAGCAGCTGGAGGTTACACGCACAGATTGTTTTAGAATCTTTCCTCCAAGTGTCGCTTTTCCTAGATTCGTGGAATGCACGTCTTGAGCTTCAAACTTATTTATTCGACGCTTCAAAGCTCATTTCTTCACATCGATCTTGGAATTATGACATCCCACAACACATCCAGGACTCTTCGACACATCCAGCTCAGCTATTCACAGGTAAGTGGTCTCAACTTATCTTTTACAACATTTCTGTCGCTTTGTGTTTTCGCTTGTGTGAGTGTTGTTTTCTTGATTTATTTAAGTGCTTGCTGTCATTTACATGCATAATAGCTTGTACTAGCATCGTTTCAGTTTTCATTGCTATCTCACTGCTGTCGCATGCATGAAACTGTTTTGCACGAACAATCATCGATTTGGCGACTCACTTCACACACATGCATGCTGTTCCATTTTCTGAATCTTTCATTCGCTATTTGCATGCACGATCATTTTCTTCAACCTACACTCAATATCGCCATGCATTCACTTTCACATTTTCTTTCAGTTGCTCGTCAGCAGGTCTGGGTAGCCTTGGCCTGGACTCTGCCTCACCAAGACAGTGTTGCACAATCTTGAGAGGGAAGGCTCTGTCTTCCCCTCATGAAATGTGCATTTCTTCCCAGCAGCGGTTCCCCAGGCCTGATTTGCGCAATTCTGAGGGACAATGACTGCTGGCCTAGAAAATTGCACAATGCAATCACTGAGCCTACAAACATTGCTAGCTGAAATTGCCCATTGCGTAATTCCAACAGTTAGCAGTTAGCCTGGATTGCGCATTGCGCAATTCCAGTAGCTAGTCATGCCTCCTAGATAGCCCATACTGCCTTTTGCGTAGTTCTGGCAGCCAGTCACTCAGCCTCCCAGAAGAAATTGCGCAATCCCTGTCGGTCTTTCCCCAGGTATGTATTATGTCATTCATCCAATTTGCTTTGGTTTTCACTGACATATTTCTCTCCATGCATGTCGCTTTGTCTCCAGATCTAGAAGGTGTTCGTCCGCCTATTAAAAGTTCAGGATCAATAGCCTCCAAGAGAGAAGGATCAAAGGACATTGATGGAAGTGCCACTGGAGCAGCGGTTGAGCGAGTGTCCGCAAGTATACCGATCTATGAAGATACCAAGATGATTCTAGACAAGGAAATCAAGATGAAATGACAAGAGGTCAATTATGCATTTACATGCACATTTGGGGAAGACCTCGAAGATCACTAGGTATACGTGAACATTCACAAGTCTAGCTTGTACCAGATTGCATGAAGATACCCCATGTTCCCATGTGCGGACATGATATACTAGATCGTCTCACACAATGACCCCGAGATGATTACCTTGAGCAGTGTCAGCGGGACACAAATTATAACCTTCATGACAGAGGATTATGATGATATGTATTAGATTGCGGAGCTCGTGACTATCATGGAGACTCCCTTCAGCTTACCCAATAACAATGCCAACTCTAGAGACATTATGAAGAACTAGGTAAAGGAGCCAGCTAGATTCAGGATGAAACCCAACCATATCTACAAGATGAAGATACTGCCAAAGGCGTATCAATACTTGATCATATTTGCATGTTGATTGTATGGCCAAGAAAGCATATAAAACTTCCCACAGAGTTGGGTGATTGCACTAGACCAACTGGCCAGAGAGGGAAAACCATGCAACTGGTTCAGCATGTTTGCTCATCAGTTGAAGGAACAGGTAACGAGGGCTCGCCAACGCCCAAGGGTATGCAAGTAGAAATCTACATGTCTGTCTACATCTTGGATGCAGTCTGTGCCCGATAGGAGTTCCTGGGCTTGAGGTGGGCATGGTCACCGTTGGAGACTGCTGTGAACACTTATTGTAAGATGTTGTCCGAATTCTGGTTCAGAGGAGTTATCACACGGATGTTCGATCACTTTGTCACCCTGGTTTACAAGATGATATTTGAATAGGATCCACCTTGCATGTTGATGGCAGCAATGGAAGCACTGATAGACATAGATGATTGGTATGCCTCACTGTCTGACACCTTCATACGGATGTACAGTGCAGAGAATCCTTCACATGTTCTACCAAAGTTTTCCTTTGACGTGCTCGTCATGCAGGAAGTAACATATCACATTTCAACAGGATAGACCACTTGGCTGCACCGGAAGAAGAAGGCACCTTCGCTCGCTTTTTTGCTACACATTGGGTTATATGAGATCCAAAGTTTCAAGCATGCAAATGTTAAAGCAGAGCTGATGAAGAAGTATCCATTCGACCTCCGAAGTTAGAATCCGTATGACCCACATTGTCTTGTGAAAGATCACTGCACTAGAATATAGTTCAACTAGATCCACGGGGCATTTCATTGGGTAGAGGAGGACCCATGGAGATATTTCTACAGTTTCTTCAGACCCGATGAATAGGTTGGCTTCACTGTGGAGTGGTTAGCAAAGCAACGTGAAGCAGCATCCCGGAGAGCACCAGAAGCAGCAACAGTAGTAGAGGCTAACATACCAGTGCGCGACAAGGGAAAGAGAAAGATTGTCGATCACATGGAGGAAGAGAAAAGCTACAAGTTTCGAGTAGATCCACTTGTAGAGAAAGAAGCTATGGCTATAGAGGCGAAGAGGCAACAACGTGATAAAAGAATCACACAGAGGCATAGAGAGAAACAAAGAATGAAGGAAACAAAGAAGGAGTTGCATGAGTTGAAGGAGCAACTCCGAAAGGAACAGGAGCTGCACAAAAAGGAGAAGGAAGCGCAACAACGACAGGTACAACAGGGGGCGCAACATGTTCAGATGGATGAAATAGCACCCGTATAGGTAGTGGACTCATCAGAATAGTTGGCATTAGGTGAACAGGGTGAACCATTGCAGGAGAAAGACTTTGCTCAAGAGATAGAGCAAGCACTTGAACGGATGGATACAGATATGGAGCAGCAGGAGCTAGAGCAAGACATCGACTTCATGCCTCACCACCAAGAGGTCGACCCACCAGCTTCACCACATCCAGAAGATGTGCAAGTCCCAAGCGACCAAGGAGACACTGAGATCCTTGGAGATCAACCGGAAGGAGGGATGCACAACATCTCTTTCGACGAGTCTCAACATAGAGTTGTGTAATATCACTGAGTGTCAACTTCGGAAGATCATACATATCGTGCGCAATATGAGCAACGAGCGATCATGTCTGATGTGCAGAAACATCCAACAGCCTTAGCCGATGCCACTAGAGCATATGCCGAAGCCACTAGCTCAATTGTTCGCTTTCTGATAGCTGAGAATGAGTGAATGGATAAGGAGCTAAAGATGACCAAGCAAGGAGGAGAGTTTGTGACAACGTATGCCCGAGAAAAACTGAAGAAGGAAATACTAGATGAAGTACTATCCCTTGACATAGTTATGCGGGCGTTGTGTTCCAAGTTTGGTACCGTGCATAAGGAAATCGTCCATCTCAACGGATGACTGCAGCGATGTGCTAGAAGAGCACGTATCTTTTTGAACATGCATGCTGTTTTTGATTACATGGAAACGTGGACGATGAGATACAAGGGAGCCCCACTTCACTTGCCTAAGATGATGAAGCCTAGAGGGGTCGAGCTGAAGGCATGCATCTAGAGTCAGAGCCGGAAGTATGAAGAGCTCCCGCATCTCATCACTAGTTTATAGGCTTCCCATGCACATGTATTCAAGAGTATGGATGTTGTTGTGCGCGCACATGTGATCCCATCTATTGGGACTCTCACCCAGGCGAAGACAAAGGCACAGGTCCGACTAGATCCTGATTCGTAATTTGACGAGTTGATGCACATTTCCATAAGACCAGACTTGCTAATCAATGCAGACACCATGAACAAATATGTTGCTAGTCTGGCCACATTGAAGACAATGATGCACATGCTTTCAGACGAGTTGGATAGAGGAGCTCGAGCAGTGTATCTGGATGCTATGGAGGCAAGAGTCAGGTTCTAGAAGGATGTCACCTTGGAGTACACGCACACCATCGCGGACTATCGATCTTGGCATCAGTTCGCTACTGTCAACCACAATGAATATGTCGAAGAGTTGGTCTTCCAACTGTTGTACCTCTGAGTTGATAATGGTTAGCTATCAATCCAGAGCATCTAAGATAATTGTTTTGGGGTTTTTGTTTTAAATTGGAGGACCAATGAATGAAACAGATGTAACACTGTAATGCCTAACCTTTTGAATAATATTAATACCAAAGTAGAGGGCTACTATAAAATTTCACACAGTGAAATAGCTTGAATAGTGGTGAGCAGAAACAAAAAATAGTATGATTATAACAGTTTTCAGACTGAAAATTAGATAATCATAAGTATGAAAACCTCTGACCGATGTTCAGAAGGTTCAAGAGAATATGCTTATGTTTACAAAAGATGCTGATGATTTATTGATTCAGAGGGAATTAATTAAACAGACAGTCCATTAATCCATTCTCTTTATAGATTATCACTTCAGAAGCTTATAGGAATAGATTGAAACACAATTATTCCTACCTAGGTATCTCTGCAAGACATAAGAGTATGAAGAAAAACACAGTGAGTGTTACTAGAAAAACTTAAATGAAACACGAACTGTGTAAAACTGAATTCATAATCCTTTGCTTTGTATTAAGGGTCCAAAAAATTCAAGTACATCAAGTGTTTGAAATGCTTCATCAAGGGTGCAACCCTTCTTCAATGATCAACCCATAATAACTTGTGAAGAGAGTTATTTATACAACATTAGAACTAAGAAAATATCCTAAACTATTTTTACAAAATAGATTATTATGAAATCAAAATAAAGGCTGCTAGTTGATCTGACACTATTTTGATGCTGTGATGTTGGTGACTAGCACTGAAAAAAATGAAAATTGTTGGAGCTGGCTGACTGTTCCTCCAAAAGCTAAACACTGTTTGATTTTCATGCTGGATGTCATCTAACTTATGACCTTTCATATGTTTGTCTTTATCTGCCTTCTTTGTTTTAACATTTACTGTGAAAATTGTTTGTTTTAACATTTACTATGTAAATGTTTCCTTCTGCTCTGTCTTTGGTTTAAACCTGATTTCTGTTTATACAGGAAAATCATTTGAATTCATTTCTCAAGAATCTGGAACAAACAGGTTTTTAAATCAGTATCAAACTGTTTATTCGAACTTCTGGCCTTTTGCTAATCACTTGCAAAATAAAACAATTGTTAAGAAAAACACAGGCTGACAGGGAGGGCCACAATGGCTTCAGGGAATAGGATAGTGTATGGACGGAGTCTCGGAAATGTTTGGAAGGTAATCGGAGGCCCAATTTGGTTGTAGAGGCCTAGGGTGGCGTAGGTAGGGTTAAACATGTTTCACTGAAAAAATGAGCGAAAAGAGTGAAAACGAGGGTTTTCACGTTTAAATGTTAACTATTAACTTTGGTGCGGGAATTCATAATTGTGAACAGTGAGTGGTTTCATCGTACGTGGGGAGGCGGTTTCGGAGGCCATCACATCGCTTTTGGCCATCGGGTGGTTTTTTTGTGAGAGCACGGAAGTTAACGTGAGACTGCCACGTAGCCAAAAGGGGCCTGAGAAAAACCACGAATCTTGCGTGCTCTCGGGCCGGTCAAGGTCGGAGATCGGAAGTGCGTGATATGGCTGTGGGTTGTTACATTTGGGGGTGAAATATCTAACAGCTATCGCGCGGTGGAGTTTCACAGAGGTGAATCGAGCGGAGATTAGTAGGGCCTAGGGTTTAATTACAAAGAATTGTAATTATTTAATAAATAAAGCGGGTTTAAAGTATAATGCATGGGTTCAATACAATGGAACTGGGGTTAAAATGTAGCGGGGTTTGTTTAACCGCATCAAGGGTGGGTTAAAAGGTGTTTTATTAGGAAAAGTGAATTTGCGGAGTTTTTTTAAGTAATACGGGGTTTAATAAAACTTAGGCTAAAGGGCCTTTATGGGTTTTTTAGGCGTATGGTAGAGTTACAGTTAAATAAAGCGGAGGGGAGAATAAAAGTTATAATAAGTGGTGTTTTATGGCTTTTTAGGGAAATTACAGCGGGAAAGTGATTCTTTAAAGGGGAAAGGGTTTCACACTAGGAAAAAGGGGTTTTTGGGTAGGAGAATGAGTTTGGAGGGTAAATTGCTAGGAAAATGTGTGAAACCAAGGGGCAAAGGTGAAAATGAAGGGAAAAGGGTATTTTCATAAGAAATGATGGGATAATGGGAAATTAGTAAGTATGTAGTGGGGGATGAAATGAAATGAGGGGAAGCTAACCAAATCAACTTGTGAACATCTTTTCACTTTCATAGCTGCTTCTGTACACTGAAACATTGAATTAAGCATGATAAATGTGCTTATGCTTCAATCAACTTTGTACTTTTGCAACCTTTCTTCTACCTACCCTTTACTTATCCTAGCATTTTTTCTTCACTTAATTGGGAGCATTTAGGCTAGCATACCATTTTCTTTCCTTTTTATTTTGAAACGGAAACTATATAATTCTAACCTTATAACATCCAAGGGCTCAAATTAAACTGATGAGCTCCTTATTATTCTCTACCTAACTACTGATCTACCAAGATTAAACAGTTTGGATAGATCTTTATTCCTAATTATAAATATGAAATTTAATGCATGAACTAATCAAGATTAAACTATTTGACTATCATGGGTTGTGGCATTTATGACAAGCTACACACAAACATTATTTTGCATAATAAAGTAAAAAGTAGTGGCACTTGGACTTGCACAATTTCATGATGTATTTTTTGTTTTTTGATTTTCTCTCTAACCTAACATTTTATTTTTGCCTTCATTTTTTAGGGCATCTATTCTAACATTTTCTTTGATATGGAAATATTTATCAAAACATTTCCTAACATTTTTATTTAGTATTCTTTTTGTCCATATCCTAGCCTAACATTTTTTGAAAAATATTTTCATTTTTTGGACTAATTTATTCTAACTTACCAAAACCAAAAAATGATACAACATTGGCTCCATCTGGGGACTGCTTTCTCCTGTAGAATGTAGAGAACCTGCAGATCCATGTGCCTTCTCCTCGGGCTATGGAGTCTTTTGCTGTAAAAAATCACATTGACAGCTTGAAAAATTAAAGAAACCAGAGTTTTTACAATTCTAGTAATGAAATCTACTTCAACTTCTCAGTACTGAATGTAATGTTTGAGAAACCTTCCATTTACAGGATAAGTGAATTATAACCCCTCAAGATTTTGTAGCACAAAAGTGTTGTTTCTGTTCACTTCAGCAATTGCTAAAGGTCCAAACCACATGTTATCAAACTTTCCATGTTTTCCCTTTTCTTCTCTCCTGGAATCCCATCTTAGAACTAGATCACCTTCCTTGAAGTCCCTTTCCCTGGCTCTTCTGTCAAACAGGATCTTCATCTTACTCTGATACTTTTTCAATTTGTATTGAACTTCATCTTTGTTTTCATTTAGTTCAATAATCTGATTTATTCTCCTTGAAAAATCATCAGGTTCATCTGTTGAATCCTGCAGGAATTTTAAAACAGGGAAGGCCAAATTGGTAGGGAAGATTTTATCTTTCCCAGAAACTAACTGGAAAGGATATTTTCCAGTAGATCTCTTTGGAATAATTCTGTTTGCCCATACTGCATAAATTAAATGAGAGTCCCAGCTCTTTTTATGATCTGCTAGAGTCTTTTTTATTACCTTTACCAGACTTTTATTGGAGGATTCTGCAAGGCCATTACCTTGTGGGTAATATGGAGTTGAATGATGTAACATAATATGATATTTCTGGAAAAACTCAATCATTTTAACACTAGAAAAAGCTGCTGCATTATCAGTGACAATTTGAGTTGGGCAACCAAATCTAGATAAGATGTTCTCTTCAATAAATTTGATTACTATTGAATCAGTAGCATTTCTCACTGGAATTGCTTCCACCCATTTAGTGAAGTAGTCTGTTGCAGTGAGGATCCATCTATGCTGATTACTTGAAGTGGGATGAATCTCTCCAATAAAATCTAATCCCCATTGGAGAAAAAGTTGTGGGACTATTGATGGAACCCGTTATCACCCCAAGAAACTCTCCTAGGTTGTATATCAAAGATGCTCGGGAACATTACAAACTCAACAAAAATGTTGGAAAATGGTGGATGAATGGAAGGAATGATGCATATTCAAGCCAGATAACCACTTCTACTATTCTTAACCCCAGACATGGGTGAACACCCCCAGACTACAAGTCTTTAGACCACCAATTACTCATAGTTTGAGGAATAGGTGAAGATGGAGAATACTGACCACACCAGTAGATGCACAGAACCCTATGATGGTTGGCTGCAACCAGTAGAAAGGTCTGTAAAGCTATTTATTAATGCACAAACATGATGACAACTCTCTGGGACGAAGAACACAGAAACCTGCATACACCTTCAATAATACATACTAGATTCTAACATAGAGGTGGGATGACAACCCCTCTAATGTCAAACATCAAGAGCACATGAAAAATTCATAATAGGGACAACTTGGAACAAAGAAGAAGTGGAAAGTGAGCAATTAACAACAAAAGAAGCTTGCAGTAGTTGAAAATGAAGACCAGACACTACAGGTATCACAATAGTTACAGTCTCCAGAAGTTGAACTTTACATCAAAACAATATCCATCAACCCTCATTACATCTTATTTCTGGGTATATATGGAGGTTGATTACACCATAACTGACCACCAACCACATTAACTATTTGACTTGGGTCTCTAACAAAATTTGCTTGTTTTAATGAACAAAATGACCCTTTTTGGTACTTTGTTGTACTTCACGAACCGGTGGAGTGCTATATTGAAGGGGTTCCATAACTGATTAACGCTTTGATCTACTCGAGGCCGTCCTTTTCGTCCTTTGGGTGTACACTGCGTTGAATGCAATAGGTGAAGCTTAACTACGCAAGTACTAGTGGATGATCGTCTTTGTCCCTTGGAAGCATGGTACAGGCCGAACACAAGAAAACTGCATGGAGAATGAACAAAGGGTTGGGAATGAACACTGGCCGCGGATGGACGACGGAGATCTATCGGTGGGAGACTTTGGGAGGACACAGGGCGAAGTGAATATAAACCGTCGGATCTCGCAAATAGACAACGGGGATCAACTTCAGGGGATATCGGGAGATACATGAATGGAGAAATGTGGGCCGTCGGATCATGGTCGGGCAGATCTGACGGCTATCGGGAGGTCAAACAACACGGGAGATAATGCGAGAGAATCGTACAGAACGGCGGTAAATGGTTTCCCCTCACTGCTTATCGGAGGCGGGCGGTATTCGTACTTAGCCGAGCGATCGCAATAGGAGGGCGCCACGTGGCTAATGTGACAAGGTACAAACCGCTCTCCCCGCGGATTATTGTGTGCGCAACTTGCGGGATCGGGATCAGCAAACACCGTCGGATCACATACATGGATGATTGGACGGTGGGGTCTAACACATGTTTTGTTCGACTGATGTGACAGGTAAAAACTGTGTGGAAGCGCGTGGTTGCATGGGTTAAAACCTTAGCACCGGGGTTTTAACTAAAAAGGGGCTTATGCTAGGACTTGGAGAAAAGCGGAAATGACGAGGGCTATGAGAGTATAAATAGGGATAAAGGGGTTTAAAGGAGAATAAGGAGAATGAAGGGGAAGATGAAACCAACTGCTGCGAACCTCTTGAAGGCACAACCGGCACTGCCAAACCTGTTTTTTACCCATCAAAAGCTTAGTCTTATAGCAGAGCTAACACTGGCTCCTTCTGGGGATGAGATCCTCCCTATGAGGTCTCAAGAACTTGCAGATCAATGCCTTTCCAGTTGAAAACAAATTAACCAAAAATTCCTAGTGTTCCATTGGGCATGGAGTCTGACTAAAACCAACAAAAACACAATATTTACAACTTTTAAGGCCATAGACCTTAAACCACATAATTTTTCAGAAAACGCCCATTAACTGGGCCATCAAAAACTGCCTCTCCTCCCATACTTTTCAGTATGAAGGTGTTGTTCCCTTGAATCTGTGAAATGATGAAAGGCCCTGTCCAGAAAGCATCAAATTTCCCATGATTGCCTTTCTTTTCTTTTAGTGCATCCCATTTCAAAACCAAGTCTCCAACCTGAAAATTATCTATCTTTGTCTTCCTGTCAAAAGCATCCTTGATCTTTTTCTGATGTGCTGTAGCCTTTTCAACCAGCTGTTCTCTAATCTGATGTACTTCTGCTAAATCAGTGATCCTCTTTGCCATGTTTTCTTCTTCATTCTATTCTGTTTGAAGGAATTTTGCCACAGGGAGAGTTAGCTGAATTGGGAATATAGCTTCAGTACCATATACCAGCTTGAAAGGAGAATTCCCTGTGGATTTCTTAATGGTCACTCTGTTAACCCACAATGCATACTTGAGCTTGGAATCCCAATTCTTTTTATTGTCCTCTAACAACTTCTTAATTATCCTTATCAGGCTTTTATTAGAGGACTCTGCCAGACCATTTCCCTGAGGATAATATGAGGTGGAATGAACAAGCCTAATACCCATTGAATCACACATTTCCACCAATTCTTTTGCCCTAAAGGCTGTTGCATTATCTGTGATTAACTTATGTGGACAACCAAATCTAGTGAAGATATTTTCAACTAAAAACTTCATGACCACATTATGATCAGCCTTCCTAGTAGGGACTGCTTCAATCCACTTAGTGAAATAATAAGTGGCTACTAATATCCATCTGTGCTGGCCACTGGAATGTGGATTGATTTCTCCAATGAAATCCAAGCCCCATTGCTAAAAAGGTCCTTTTGCCTGCATTAGTTTTAGGGGCAGGGACTTCAACTGCTGCTTTCCTTCAAATCTTTGGCACCTGTCACAAGATTTAACAAATGAAAATACATCAAAAAATAAAGTGGGCCAATAGTATCAAGCTCTGAGAATCTTATGGGCTGTAGTCTTACAATAATGGTGCCCTCCACACATGCTAGAATGAAACTGCTGCATAACTTCTATTGATTGTTCTTTGTCTAGACACCTCAAAAGCACTCTAGATGGATCCCTCCAATAGAGCATATTTTCATTAATGCAATATTTAGCCGCCCTAAGATTAATAGTTTTAGCTTTACTTTGAGAAATTCTGAAGGGATTTTTAGCTTCAGCAAGAAATTAATTATTGCAGAATAACAATCACAAGAAGCTAGATTTTCTGCCACTGACTGCTTTTTGTCTAGTTCAGCTGCTTCCTCTTCTTTATTTGTCTGACCAATTTCTGCAATTGTGCACAGGAAATCAATATCCAATGATCTGCAATTTTCTTCAGCCAATAATTTGGCAAGACCCTGACTTCTGACCAGCTTAGTGGGCTTCAATTCTATATTAAATTCAATCAACTTTGTAATCGATTTAGCCCTTCTTCCATCAGCATCAGGTTATATCAAGACATCTTTTATTGCAGTAGAGGGTACATATGCAATTATCTTGGAATGTAGAATGTAAAATCTGAAAGCTTTCAAGGATTTGATAAGAGAATATGCTTGTTTTTCAATAATATCATACCTTAGTTCAACATCCCTCAAGTTTTTGCTGAAAAATGCTACTGGATGTTCTGAACCTTCTTCATCTACCTGCAATAAAACTACTGCAATGGTGTCTTCAGAGGCAAATGAAAATATATGGAACTCCTTGCTGTAATCTGGACTTATTAAAGTGGGAGCCTCCATAATAGCTTTTTTGATAGACTCAAATGATTTTCTTGCTGCATCAGTCCATCTAACCTCTGACCCTTTCTTCAACATGGAGGTAACATGCTTCACTAGTTCTGCAAAATTTGGTATAAACCTCCTCACAAAATTAATTTTGCCCAAAAAGGATTGGATATCTTTCTTTGATCTTGGGATAGACAAAGTCTGTATTGATTTTAATCTTTCTGGGTCAATTTGAACACCTGCAGCAGAAACAACATGTCCTAACAGCTTGCCTTCATCTAAAGCAAATTGTGACTTTTTAGGATTGACTGAAATCCCAAACCACCTGCACTTCAAGAACACTTTTTTCAAATGCTGCAAATGATTTTGATGGCTGCTAGAGTAAACTGCTATGTCATAAAGGTAGATAAGGACAAATTTATCCTTCTCTCCCACAAATGCTATATCCATAGCTCTCTGAAAGGTAGCTCCAACATTCATCAACCCAAAAGGCATTTTGGCATACATAAAAGTGCCCCAAGGAGTGGTGAACGCAATCTTCTCTTGGTCATTTGGATGCACATCAGTCTGATTAAACCCTGAAAATCCATCCAAGAAAGACATTACTTTGGCTCCTGAGACCTTCTGCAGAAAATGCTCCATTATCGGTAGGGGATAATTGTCTTTCTTTGAGCACTTGTTCAAGTTTCTGAAATCAACACACAGTCTGATTTCTCCACTTTTCTTCCTCACCACTACTAGATTGGCTACCCACTTGGAATATCTAAGGGGAACTATAATCTTGGCAGCCATCAATTTTTTAATTTCTTTTTCAATTAGAGGAAGAAGCATAGGATTTATTGGTCTTAGCCTCTGTTTTAAAGGAATGGTGTATTTCTCTAAAGGGATTTTATGTTGAATAATCTTTTTATCATAAGTCTTCAGGTCACTATAATCCCAGGCAAACACATCAACAAATTGCTTCAATAATTTGCAGTATTCAGAACTTTGTTCAGCAGAAAAATGAGTGGACAAATTTATCTATCTTGGCTGACCTGGACTCCTTATATCATGCTTACAAACTGCAGCTTGGTCTTCTTTTTGGGTAGCTTTGTAAGGCACATCATTTTGGTCAAGTAGTTTTTCAAGAGGAATTAGACCCTTAGGAATATGATCGCTGGGAAGCTGGACAATGATATCTTTGCCAATTCTATTTCTAAGATGAGATTGGGGGTTTTCTTCCAAGGCATCATTCTATTGGTCAATTTGCATTTCGGAAAACTCATCAATGACTTGAAGAAACCTATTTATCTCATCGTCATCTTCAAAAACTTTCTAATGGTGGACATTATCAGGCAAGGATGGTCTGTATTTCATTTGGACTTCATAAGCTAGTCTGGGAGGCATGGGAGGGATAAACAGACTAGCAGAGATAGCAAGGGAATCAACAAGCTGATTTTTGGCTCTAGGGATATATGAAATACAGAAATAATCAAAAGAATCTTTGAGTCTCCATACCTCATCTCTGTATGTTTTCAGCCTTGGGTGCTTTGCCTGAAATGTTTTATTTACTTGCTGAATGATCAAATCAGCATCTCCAAACACCTTTATGTTCTTGATTCTTTTGTCTTTTGCTGCATTAAGACCCAATAGCCTCATACTCTGCTATATTGTTTGTGACTTGAAAAGCCAGCTTGAAAGACAGCTGTGTGCTCTTCTTTTTTGGAGATACTAGCACCACCCCTACTCTTGTAGTCTCCCTGGAACATGCTCCATCAAAGAACATCTCCCAAACCTGATTTTCTTGCTCTTCTTCGGCTTGAACTATTGGTTTCCTGAGCTGCATTGAGGCCTTTTGAGATTCTTCTATTTAGGGAATACATGCTCCAAAATTAGTGTCCACTGCATATATAGGATGATTAGTAGGATTCTTCTCATCACTGATGATGTATTCCAGCTGTGCTTCTCTGTACAATCTCCTGCTTTCTCCTCCAAAAACTGGGACAGTAGCATAAGATAGATAATTATGTAATGTCCCACCTAGTCTCTTAATCCATCCTCTGGACAGCAGCATGGAAAACTTAGGAGGGACATCTGCTACCACAATATCCATCATCATACTCTTCATGGGCAGCTGAGTCAGGGTAATGGCCAAGTCTTTGATTAATCCTAGGCATTTCAGTTTCCTTGAATCAAAAGAAAATAAATCATGATATGGCCTAGTGATATCAAGGCCTAACTCTTCCATGACAGCTTTAGGCATTAAATTGTCGCTGGCCCCTGTGTTTGGTAGGCAATTGTGGAGGATTTTGTCATGAATGGTCAAGGAGACATAAAAAGATGGAGAATTATCAACAGGTTCAATCATGGGGCTAAGCACAATGGTAGGCTCGTCATCTTACAAATTGACAGTGTCAGTGGAGGTTTGTGTGGTTTCCAACTCAAGAGCTTCAAGGATAGGCTTTCTAAATACTTCACTCTTTACCAACTCTACCAGAGGCGCAAAGATTTTCATCTTCTGGACTTCTAACTCAAAGCTGAAAGAAGAAGATAACTTATCATAACCTTTTACCTCTTGAACTGGAGCTTTGAGGATGACTGGATCAGCTGCTGGTCTTCTCTATCTGATATTCTGTGGCTCTCTTTGGACAACAACTCTTTGGGCAGGATTCTCCTTGACATTTTTGGCATTTGACCCCAGATTGTATCTTTGTTGTTCACCAGTTTGTAGAACAGCCTCACTGTCCCACTCCTGACTGTCTTTTTCCTGTAGCAATGATTCTTGATATGCAAAGAATGTCAAAAATGCAGCACTGCCTTTATCTTCCATGCAATGAATTTCATCCTCATCTTCAAATTGTTTCTCCTCCATGACTACATTTTGGAAAGGAGCTTTAACCTTCTGTTCTTCATTTGTTTCTTTACCCCTCTGAATTATTTGTAACTGATCATTTGCTCTTCTGAATGGAATGGGATTTCTTGGAGAAAATGTGTTCTGCTGCCTTGTTTTTCCTGAATTCTGTTCAACCTTCAGCTTAGATATTTCAGCAGCCAATGACTCTATCATTTTAGTCATTTTATCTAATTTGGGTTCTGAAGATGATGTAGAGGAAGTAGAGGCCTGACCTCTCTGCCTCCTTCTATCAACTTGACTTTTGAGCTTTTCTATAGCCATAATATTAGACTCTACTTCTAGGGCTGCATCCTGCATGTCTGCCAGAGTAGCACATCTCCTTTCTCTCAACAATAGGTAGAAATCAGAGTCAAAAGCATTGGCATAAGTGATTTTGGCAGAGGTGGGGGTAGGCTTTACCTCAGCTGGTATTTTACTATACATACGATTGAATCTTTTATTAAAATCAGGCAATGATTCCCCATTTTCCCTCTTCAGGTTACCAAACTCAGTATGATAATACAGCAAGTCCTTTTTATCTCCCCAGTGCTTGAAAAATGCATCATCTAAGGCTTCAATATCAGCAATAGATCTAGGAGCTAGTTCTCTGAACCACTTTCTGGCCTCTCCATCAAGGCTCTGCACAAAAACTCTCATCCACACATCATTTTCACTTATAACTAAATTATCAGCGTAACTGTAAAAAGCTTCAAGGTGTTCTTCTGCTGTTACTCCCTCTGTGCAAGTGAACTTAGGCATATATTTCTGATATTCTCCCACAAGCATGGGATTTAAAGGAATAGGCAAGACCAAGGGTCCATATCTGGCAGCAACAATTCTTTCTATCTTCGTAGGTGCTTGCAGGCTTGCCATGATTGGGATATGTGGAAGAATACTAGCAGATTGAGAAATATGAAACAATGAAGTGGACGACAGAGACAAAGGGCTATTCTGGACTGTATGGGAAACTTTCTTTGGATTGAGATTCAAAGGGGTACTAGATGGACAAGGGGCTGTATTAATCTCTGAAGGAATTTCCTTATTAACAGTGCTTGACTCTGAATCTTCAAACTGTATATCTTCAACTAAAAACTCCTCATGCAGAGACAAAAATGATTTCTTGGGCTTACCTGATCCTGATGCCCCTTTCTGTGATGTTTTCTTCGACTTAAAAATCTTCTCAGGGTCAGGTACTGATTCAGCTGATGATTTCTGAGGATTTCTTCGAGTATGTCTCACAAACTGAGCCAGAACTTCAATGTGGAGTCACCAAAGGTTGGTATTCCTCTGGTGGAGTCACTAGATAGATGATTACAACTAAAAATGTGCCCGACCTTGTCTATCATCAAAATCTGGAACTGTGTCGTTTTCCCAGGGAAGCTGAGCTTCAATCTCCTTTCCCCGGCAATGGCGCCAATTAATGTTATCACCCCAAGAAACTCTCCTAGGTTGTATATCAGAGATGCTCGGGAACATTACAAACTCAACAAAAATGTTGGAAAATGGTGGATGAATGGAAGGAATGATGCATATTCAAGCCAGATAACCACTTCTACTATGCTTAACCCCAGACATTGGTGAACACCCCCAGACTACAAGGCTTTAGACCACCAATTACTCACATTTTTAGGAACAGGTGAAGATGGAGAATACTGACCACACCAGTAGATGCACATAACCTTGTGATGGCCAGCTGCAACCAGTAGAAAGGTCTGTAAATCTATTTCTTAATGCACAGATAGGATGACAGTTCTCTGGTACCAAGAAAACAGAAACCCGCATACACCTTCAATAATACATACTAGATTCTAACACAGAGGTGGGATGACAGCCCCTCTAATTTCAAACATCAAGAGCACATGAAAAATGCATAACAGGCATAGCCTGTAACAAAGAAGAAGTGGAAAGTGAGCAATTAACATCAAAAGAAGCTTGCATTAGTTGAAAATGAAGACCAGACACTGCAGGTATCACAGTAGTTACAGTCTCCAGAAGTTGAACTTTACATCAAAACAATATCCATCAACCCTCATTACATCTTGTTTCTGGGTATATATGGAGGTTGAATACAAAAAATATCTGCTATCCTATGCATGGAGGGGTCATAACTGACCACCAACCACATTAACTGTTTGACTTGGGTCTCTAACATAATTTGTTTGTTTTAATGAACAAAATTACCCTTTCTGGTACTCTGTTGTACTTCACGAACCAGTGGAGTGCTATATTGAAGGGGTTCCATAACTGATTAACACTTTGATCTGCTCCAGGCCATCCTTTTCGTCCTTCAGGTGTACACTGTGTTGAATGCAGTAGGTGAAGCTTAACTGCGCAGAGTACTGGTGGATGATCGCCTTCATCCCTTGGAAGCATGGTACAGGCCAAACACAAGAAAACTGCATGGAGAATGAACAAAGGGCTGGGAATGAATGCTAGCCGCGGATGGACGGCGGAGATCTATCGGCGGGAGACTTTGGGAGGACGTGGGGTGGAGTGAATATGAACCGTTGAATCTCGCAAATAGACGGCGGGGATCAACTTGCAGGGGATATTGGGAGATACGTGAATGGAGAAATGTGGGCCGTTGGATCATGGTCGGGCAGATCCGACGACTATCAGGAGGTCAAACAACGCGGGAGATAATGCGCGGGAATCATACAGGACAGCAGTAAACGGTTTCCCCGCACCGCTTATTGGAGGCGGGTGGTATTCGTACTTATCTGAGAGATTGCAATAGGAGGGCGCCACGTGGCTGATGTGACAAGGTACAAACCGCTCTCCCCACGGATTATTGTCTGCGCAACTTACGGGATTGGGATCAACGAACACCGTCGGATCACATACATGGATGATCAGACGACGGGGTCTAACACATGTTTTTCTCGACTGGTGACAAGTAAAAATTGTGTGGAAGTGCGTGGTTGCATGGGTTAAAACCTTAGCGCCGAGGTTTTCACTAAAAAGGGGCTTATGCTAGGACTTGGAGAAAAGCGGAAATAACGAGGGCTATGAGAGTATAAACAGGGATAAAGGGGTTTAAATGAGAATAAGGAAAATGAAGGGGAATATGAAACCAACTGCTGCGAACCTCTTGAAGGCACAACCGGCACTGCCAAACCTATTTTTTACCCATCAAAAGCTTAGTCTTATAGAAGAGCTAACAAAACCAATGGAAGAGCTGTTAATTTTTTCTTACCAGCAAACATTTGACAAGGAACACATCCTCTGACCTTTGCTCCTACTTGTAAGAACAATGTTGGCCAATAAAATCCTCCCCATAATATCTTATATGCTGTTGCTCTCCAAGCATAATGTCCTCCACAAAATCCTGCATGAAACTGGTCAATGATTCCTTCATTTTCAGATTCTGTTAAACATAATAATAAAATATTTAGTGGGTCTTTCAAGTAAAAATTTGCGTTTATGATACAATACTTGACTGCTTTCAGTTTAAGAGTTTTACATTGGCTTTTGGAGAATGATGTTAGACATTCAAAATGGAACAAGAAATTTACAATGTCTTGGTACCAATCCAACAACAAAAAATTGTCATCAATGTATAAAGGGTGGATCTGATCTAAAGGTAAAGGTTCTTGTGGACTCTCCTCTTCAAGATGAAGGGAAGGTTCTTGTGGATTATCCCCTTCTGCAAGGACAAAAGGTTCTTGTGTATTCTTCTTATCTAAATTTTGAGAAGGTTCTTGTGGATTCTTCCCTTGTATCTCTAAAACATAATTGATTCCAAGCACTTTACAGTTGGATTCAGCTAGAAGCTTACCTAATCGTTGGCCTTTTACTAGCTTAGTAGTTTTGATAGTTAGATCAAACTCCAGTATTTGAGTGATACATCTACCTCTCTTTCCATCAGTGTCTGGTTGAGTTAAAACAATTTTCACAACACTGTTAGGAACATAAGCAGTAATAGGAGAATGTAGGACATACTGTAGTTATAAAATAGGTTACTAATCAAGAAAGAAGGTTAAATTAACCAAGAAAGGGAATGCAATTGAACATAACCATGCAAGTAAAAACTCAGGATTTATGTGGTAAAACCTTGACAGGGTGTCAAGGAAACATCCACGGGGTAAGGGATTGGAATTTCTATTCAATCAATGAAATGATTCTCCTTACAATAGTTCGGGAATTCATCAGTTTTATATGAGCCCCCTCAGTTACATAATTGCTGATTCGGTATGAAACTAACTTGTCAATAACTAATACAATTTTACCCAAATTTACATTAATTACTTGTCAATTACCAACAAACTCCACCTTGACAACAATTTTCCTAATCCCTTGCCCATGCCCATTTATCATCTCTTCTGCAAGCCAAGAGAAGCTAAACACCATCACATCTTCTCTACTGTAACTGGCTTTGTGAATAGGTCTGCACAATTCTCCCGTGTATGGACCTTTTGAAGAGTTACTTTTTCGCCATCGATCACGTCTCAGAAAATGATACCTTACATCAATGTGCTTGGTTCTGCTGTGATAAGCAGGATCTGTAGCCAAGTGAATAGCACTCTGACTATCACAAAGTACATTCACTTTCTCCTGCGTCCTTCCAATCTCATCAAGTAGACCCTTTAACCAGATTTCTTCTTTACTGGCATCTGAAGCAGCTATATATTCTGCTTCGGTAGTGGACAACGCAACTGTTTCTTGAAGCTTTGACATCCAACTAATTGCTCCACCTGCAAGAGTAAAGACATAACCTGTAGTAGATCTTCTTTTGTCCAAATCACCTGCATAATCAGCATCTACATATCTGCAGACTGATCCTTCACTACCATTAAAGATGATGCAATGGTCACTTGTGCCTCTTAGATATCGAAGCACCCATTTCATTGCTCGCCAATGTTCTTCACCTGGATTTTCCATGAACCTGCTGACAACTCCAACTGCATGTGAAATTTCAGGTCTTGTAGATACCATCGCATACATTAAGTTTCCTACAACATTTGCATATGGTACATGAGACATATACTGTTTTTCTTCATCAGTTCTAGGACTCAAAACCGAAGAAAGCTTAAAATGGGAAGCTAATGGAACATTAACAGGTTTCACATTGTTCATACAGAACTTTTCAAGTACTTTCTCCACATACTTCTGCTGTGATAACCAAAGCTTACCATTTTTCCTGTCTCTATGTATCTCCATGCCCAAGATATGTTTTGTTGCTCCAAGATCCTTCATATCAAATGTCCTAGAGAGCTGAGCCTTTAACCTGTTGATCTCTTCCATGCTTTTTCTTGCAATAAGCATATCGTCAACATACAAAGCTAAGATAATGAATATGCCATTGAAACTCTTGAAGTATACACAATGATCATACTCACTTCTAATAAAGTTTTGGCTCACCATGAAGGAGTCAAACTTCTTGTACCATTGTCTGGGAGACTGCCTCAGACCATACAATGATTTCTTGAGCTTGCAAACTATTCTTCTATTGCGACCTTGTACAAAACCTTCTGGTTGTTCCATATATAACTTTTCATTCAAATCACCACGTAGAAAATTTGTTTTAACATATAACTGTTCTAACTCAAGGTTAAGTAATGCAGTTAGTGCCAACATAGTACAATAGAAACAAGTTTTACAACTGGTGAAAAAATCTCATGAAAGTCGATACCTTCAACCTGAGAATACCCTTTTGCTACCAATCTCATCTTTTACCTTTCAATACTTCCATCAACTTTCCATTTCTATTTGAAGACCCATTTGCATCCAACAACATTTCTCCCTTCAGGAAGTTCTACAAGATCCCAGGTATTGTTCTTGGCTAAGGAATCCATTTCTTCTTCCATAGTTGTTTTTAATTTTTCGCTATCTGTATCATCTACTGCTTCCTAATAACAAGAAGGTTCCCCATATTCAGTAATCAAAGCAAAAGATGAAGCAGAATCTTCATACCTTTTGGGAGTTTTTCTTTCCCTTGTAGACCTTCTTAGAGTGACTGGATGCTGAGCTAGTTCAAAAACTTCAACAGTTTCCTTTGTATCTTCAACACCTTTTTCTCCAGAAGTCTCTTCTTCCTCTTGAATATTACTGAAAGGTCTAGCCTCCAATTGAATTTGTTGATTTGGAGATACCCGTTCCTGTTCAATTCTTTCAACATTTGATTTTAAAAGAGAAGATTCATCAAATGTTACATCTCTACTAATGACTATCTTCCGCGATGTAGGATCCCACAACCTGTATCCTTTCATCGCATAGTCATACCCAACAAAGACATAATATTTCAATTTAGTATCTAATTTTGAACACTAATTTTTAGGAATAAGAGCATAAGCATCACAACAAAATATCCTTAAATGTGAATAATCACAAGACTGACCTGACCAAACTTCTTCAGGAATTTTACAATTAATTGCTACTAAAGGTGATTTGTTAACTAAATAACAAGCATTGGATACTGCTTCTTCCCACAACTTCTTTTGCAAGTTAGCATTGCTGATCATGCTTCTGGCTCTTTCCATAAGAGTTCGATTCATACGTTCAAAAACACCATTTTGCTGAGGAGTATAAATAACAGTTTTGTGTCTAACAATTCCTTCATCCTTACAGTATTGTTCAAATTCTATTGAAGTAAATTCACCACCATTGTCAGTTCTTAAACATTTAATTGATTTTCTTGTTCTTTTCTCTACCATTGCTTTAAATTGTTTAAAGATATTGAATACATCAACTTTATTTTTCAGCATAAAGACCCAAACTTTACAGGAGAAATCATCAATAAATGTTAAAAAATATAGAGCACCTCCATATGATACAACAAGAGATGGTCCCCATAGATCAGAATGAATATAGTCTAAAATATCTTTACTATTATGATTTCCAGTTTTAAATCTCTGTTTACACTGTTTTCCATACACACAATGTTTACAGAAATCCAACTTCAAAGATTTCAGATCAGGAAGAGATTTATGTTTCATCAGTATCTAAAGACATTTCTCACTCATGTGACCCAATCACTGATGCCATAGGCGAGTACCTTCTTCTTATTTTTCTGACACAATCGCTGCTTCACTGACCTGAGTACTTCCTTTGAGTCTGTAAAGATTTCCGACCTTTTCTACTTTCATAACAACTAGGGCGCCTTTAGCGACTTTCAACACTCCATTCTGACCTTTAAACTTATAACCATTCGAATCGAACACTCCCTAAGAAATCAAAATTTTCTTCAATTCAGGTACATGTCTAAAACTAGTTAATGTTCTAACTGCATTATCATACATTTTAATCCTGATATTTCCCATCCCAATAGTATGACATGTTACATTATTACCTATAAACACAAAACTACCATTTACATCTTCATATGAAGTAAACCAATTTCTGTGTGGACACATGTGATGAGAAGCACCGGAGTCTAACAACCAGCGTTCAAAACCCTGAGAGACATTACATAAAGGTGAAGTTTCATCTATAATACATAAGTCTTCAGCAGATAAAACTTCATCTATCATACCTGAATCAACCTGATTTTCTTCCTTCTTCGGGTTATCAGACTCTTTTCATTCCAATAGTCTTTTTTCAGGTGTCCAATTTTATTGCAATGCCAACATTTTGCCTTACACTTCTTTCCCTTTGATTTAGATATGGAAGACCCCCTTGTTTTTTCTCCTCTTTCCTTTGATCGTCCTCTAGCTATCATGGCTTTTGATGTAGCTGTTTCAGTACTGGATTTCCTTCATACTTCTTCAGATAAGAGAGCTCCCACAACTGATTCAAATTTCAAAGAATCGCGGTGCTCAAACTGATTGAAGTTACAAAGTGGTCCCATGACTCGGGCAAAGAACACAACAAGATTATAGCTTTGTCTTCTTCCTGAATTTTAACTTCCATATCTGATAATTGGCATATAAGTATATTAAAAACATTTAAATGCTCTGTAATTTTTGAACCCTCCTTCATTCGAAGACTGTACAATTGTCTTTTCAAATAAATTCTATTGGTTAACGACTTTGTCATATATAGTTTTTCCAGTTTTTCCCATAAGCCTAAAGCTGTACTCTCTTCAACAATGTTGAAGAGGACTTCATCTGCTAGGCATAACCTAATGGTACTGAGAGCTTGGGCATCCAAGTCCTCCCAGTCCGAATCTTTCATGCTTGTAGGTTTCTTATTTGCCCCGTCTAATGCTTTGTGCAACCCTTGTTGCACCAGCAAATCCCTAACTTTTAGTTTCCATAGAGAAAAGTTGCTCTTGCCGGTGAATTTCTCCACCTCGAACTTTGCATTTGACATCTTGGCCATTTCTTTCTTACAAATCCTTCTTTTAACTAGGTTTCTCAAAGAAAACAAGGGTTTAGGGTTTCTTCAATTTCTGGTTTCTTCTCCAGAAGTATTTGAAAAAAAAAAACCTCTTTTCTACAATTATGAGTTAAAAAAAAAAAAAAAAACAATCAGATTTTTCTGTAACTTTTCCAGATTTTTTTTTTAAACAAAAAACCCTTCAACAAATTTGCAAAAATACCATTTTTTTAACATGCAGATGGCTAGCACTCTTCTTCGTTGCAGTACTGCTCACTTCCTTGGCCAACACGCAGGTCCCTCCCTTCACATATAGGAAATGGTTTGCAGTAGGCAGGTTCCACCCTTCACATGCAGCCACGTAGGGCTTCCTTCACACGCAGGTGGCCAACACGTTGAGAATGGGCTTCTTTGCCAGTCCACGCAACTCCACACAGCTTGCTGTTTCGACGTAGTCTTGACGACTTTGACGGCTCTGTATGCTGAGAACGAGCCACTTTGCCAGTCCACGTGGGTAACACTTCGCTCCTCGACCAGCACGCTTGACGACTTTGACAACTCTACATGCTGAGAACAGGCCACTTTTCTAGTCCACACAGGTAACACTTCACTCCTCGACTAGGACGTAGGTTCTTTCAACCATCTAGGTAACGCTTCACTCCTCGACCAGCACGCAGGTTCTTTCAACCAACCGTTCACCTCCAAACACAACTCAAACTACTCCGTACCAATTGTAGTTATAAAATAGGTTACTGATTAAGAAAGAAGGTTAAATTAACCAAGAAAGGGAATGCAACTGAACATAACCATACAAGTAAAAAATAAGGACCTACGTGGTGAAACCCTGACAGGGTGTCAAGGAAACATCCACAGGGCAAGGGATTGGAATTTCTATTCAATCAATGAAATGATTCTCCTTATAATAGTTAGGTCATTCATTAGTTTTATATGAGCCTCCTCAGTTACATAACTGTTGATTCGGTATGAAACTAACTTGTCAATAACTAATACAATTTTACCCAAATTTACATTACTTAGTTGTCAATTACCAACACATACATCCTGAATGATTTCAGGGCTTGAATAAGGGCATAGGCTTGCTTCTCAATTATGTCAAACTTAAATTCGACATCTCTCATAACCTTACTGAAAAAGGCTATGGGTTGGTCATGGGAATCTTCATTCTTTTGTAGTAGAACAACAACAAGGGTTGTTTCTGAGGCAAAGGAAAAGATACTGAATGGTTTATTGTAATCAGAGCTGGCTAAGGTGGGAGCTTCAGAGATAGATTTTTTGATATGACCAAATGCATGATTGGAAGAGACAGTCCATTTAACTTCATGATCTTTTCAGAGCATGTCAGTTATATCTTTTACAATCTCAACATAATTTGGGATGAATCTCCTTAAAAAATTAATCTAGCCTAGAAAATCTTGAATTTCCTTCTTGTTTCTAGGTAAGGTCAAAATGTTTCAATGGAAGACACACGCTTGGATCAATCAGTACTCATTCTTTTGAAATTATATGGCCCAACAATTTTCCTTCTTTGATAGAAAACAAAGACTTTTTAGGATTCAGTGATATTCCGAATTTTCTACACCTGTAAAAAACCTTCATCAAGTGCTTTAGATGTTTCTGATTAGATTTAGAAAAAACAGTTATGTCATCAAGATAAATGACCACAAATTTATTTACCTTACCCACAGAATCTACGTCCATAGCTCTCTGAAATGTTGCTCCAGCATTGGTTAAGCCAAATGGCATTCTACCATACATGAATGTACCCCAGGGTGTAGTAAAGGTTGTCTTCTCTCTATTTGCTGAATCAAAATTTACCTGATTATAGCCTGAAAAACCATCAAGCATAGAAAGTCTTTGTGCTCCTGAAACCATTTGAAGTAACTGATCCATTTTGGGCAAAGGATAATTATCCTTTAATGATGCTTTATTCAAATTTCTAAAGTCCACACAGAGTTTGATTTCTCCATTCTTCTTTCTAACAGGAACTAAATTTGTAACCCAATTAGAATATCTAAGAGGGAGAATGATCTGGGCATCTAGCATTTTCTTAATTTCCTTTTCTACAGTTGGTAGAAGAGCTGGATTGATCCTCCTAAGTTTATGTTGATAAGGAACTACTTATGGCTTTAAAGGAATCTTATGCTGTATTAATGAAGTATCATAGGTTTTTAGATCAGCATAGGTCCATGCAAAAACATCCTTATAATTTTGAAGTAACTTAAGATATTGAGCTTTGATCTCAGGATCTAGAGATGCACAGATTTTGATGTTTTTAATATCATCATTTGTTCCAATATTAATTTCTTCTATGTCATCTTGTGAAGAAATGAACTGAGGGTTTCGGAGGACATCATTTTGATCAAACAATTTTTCTAAAGGAATGAGGCCTTTTGGAATAAAATTGTTAGAGAATTGAATAATGTCATGATCAGCAATTTTTGAATTGAAATTTGAAGTATCATTTCCATTTGTATTTTCATTTATTTATGTTCTATCTTCATCAATTTGTAGAACTAAAAATTCATCTATAACCTGCAGAAAATATTTCAAATGTTCATCATCTTCAAATATCTGCCAGTGTTTTAGATTGTCTGGGATGGATGGTTTGTACTTGACTTGTATTTGATAGAGTACATTGGTTTGATCAGGAATTTTAAATGAACTAGCAGAAACAACTAAGGCATCTGCATGAATATTCTGATTTCTTGGAATATAAGTCAAATTAAAAGCATCAAAGAAGTTTTCAACTGAATCCCAAACTTCATTTCGATAAGACCTAAGTCTAGGATGCTTAGTCTGGAAAATATTTCTCACTTGTTTGACAATAAGTTCCGAATCAGTAAAAACACTTAAGTTTTGAACCTTTAAGCTGTTGGCTAATTGCAATCCCAAAAGGAAAGCTTCATATTCAACCACATTATTTGTAACTTCGAAGTCAAGTTTGCATGCTTGGGTGATATTTTCTTTTTTTCTGGTGAAATTAAAACTACACTAGCTCCTGCTCCATCTTTTGTACAAGAACCATCAAAAAATAGTTTCCATACATCAGTTTGATTTGGTACAGGACTTTCAATTACATCTTCTATTTTAACTTGAGTTTCATGTATTTGGTTTGAAGAGAGTTGAAAGCGACCAAAATCCTGATCAATTGCATAAATGGGATGGTTCCTTGGCTAGTTTGTTTTGCAAACAATGTGCACAAATATTACCTCTCTCTATATAATCTTAGTTTTTCTCCCCCATATACTGGAATAGTGGCATAATACATATCCATCTGAAGAGTTCCCCCTAATTTGGCACAACAAGACCTAGAAAGGAGCATTCCAAATTTGGGAGGAATATTTGTGTTAACTATATCAAGCACTAAACTTTTTACTGGAATTTGGGCGAGGGTGACTACTAAATCCTTAATCAATCCTAAGGTTTGTGTTAACTATATCAAGCACTACACTTTTTACTAGAATTTGGGCGAGGGTGACTACTAAATCCTTAATCAATCCTAAGCAGGGCACCCTTTTAGAATCAAAGGTGTACAAGTCATGATAGGATCTAGTTATGTCAAGTTTCAAATGGTCCATGATAGTTTATGGAATGAGGTTATGTGATGCTCCAGAATCAAGCATACAATTATATAACATGGAATCATTTGTCTTAAGAGTTACATAGAAAGGAGGCACTATTTCATCTATCATATTTGAGCTAGGACCAAAGACAACTGCTGGTTTTTCATCTTGCAAACTAATGATATCACCTTCAGCATCAACCAAGGTGTTTTTTATCCATTTGGAGACTTGATTCTTATACCCAGGGTTTTTGGAAAGTTCTGAAAGTGGATTTGGGATTTTAACTCTTTCTAACTCTTTTTCAACATTAAATGTAGTCAAAGCATTTTTATCATTTTGAGCAGTATTAGTTGACTAATTTAATGGTAGAATAACAATTGTTTGAGTTTCAACAACTTTAGTACGAGGTTCAATTATTGGAATCTCCTTAGGAGGTCTTCCAGGGCCGGGTCTAGGCCTAAGATCATATCTCTTGTTCAACTCTGCAATTAAAAATTCAGAGAAGGCATGGTATTTAGAAACCTGTGAGGATTCTTGATCTTCTTGAACCTGATTTTGTTGTGAGAGAGGAATAATAACTGTTTGATTAGAAGAAGTATCCATGTTATTGATATCTTCAGTAACAATCATAATATTTTCATCAGGTTGCTGGTCATCTATCAGTAAAGGAGTGGGAACCTGTTGATCATTACTAGGTCTCTGAAGAATTTGTAATTGTGGATTCCTTCTATACTGACCTTGATTTTGATTTTGGGGTCTAGTAACTGTTTGTTGAACTGTCCTAGGTTGAGTCTCAATCTTGGAAATTCTATTATATAGATTTATAAGAAGAGAAGTTATTTCATCTATTTTAGAATCTTCTATTTTAGTCTTAGAAGAACTAGAGGCCCCTTGAATTGATTTGAGTTTTCTTTGGGCCTTTTCCTCTTTAGCTTTCAAGGAAGTCGAAGCTTCCCTATTTGCTTCCACCTCTATAACATTTGTTTGCATATCTTCAAGAGTTATTGAAGTTCTCTCTCTTAACATTACAACAAAATCATCGTCAAAGGCTTTAGAAAACATAGACTTAGTTGCTGCTACAAGGCGTTTACAATCAGGGGGCATCTTATGATAAAGCTTATTGAACCTTTTGATAAAATCTGATACAGGTTCACCAAAGTTTCTTTTAAGTTCTTCAAATTCAGTCAGAAAGTAAAGAGGATCTTTCTTTACACCCCATTGATTTTTAAATATGTTTGTAAGCTCTTCCCAATTTCTAATGGAATTTACAGGTAACTGCCTAAACCAGATTCTTACATTTCCTTCAAGTCACTGTACAAACAATCTCATGTAAACATTTTCTTATTCGATATTCATGTTGTCTACAAAGTCTAGAAAATCTTGAACATGGTCCTTAGCTGAGGGACGAGTTTCTCCATTATACCTGGGAAGGTATTTCAAGTACTCAGCTGGGAATGCATCGAGGTTAGCAGGTAAGACTAAAGCTGCATATCTAGCCTATACAATAGGTTGGAATGTCATAGTAGAAGGTGGTGTGTGTCTATGTTGAGGTGGAGAAGGAGGAGATCTCTTGAATAAATTTAAAGGAGTATTAAGAACTAACTTTAGGACCTGTGAATGAATACCCTCTTTTGTTTCAAAGAGTGGATTTGAATATACAGAAATGGTCTCTTCAGGGTGTTCAAAAGTAGAAGCTTCAGGTCTTTCAGAAGTGGAAGAGAATGAATAAGTGGTAGGGGATATGAAATCTGTGGGTTTGTATTCATGTAAATGAACACCCAAGTCAGACAAAGTTTTAGGTGGTCCTGGTGGTAGGGGGGGTTCTTGATGTGTTTCAAAAGAATGAATGAGGAAAGCTGAATCTAAATCAACTCCCTTATCTAATAGTTCAGAAACCCTAGGAGGTATTTTTGTCAAATCAGGATCGGATGGAATATTACTATAAGGATCAAATGATACTAAATCTTTAGACTGCAAGGCTAAAGAGGAAGAAGAAGATGGTTGATGTCTCCTTTTAGAACTGGCTTTTATCAAAAGTTTTTCAGGATCTAAGAGAGGATTAACTAAGTCAGATTCTGAACGAGATCTGGTATGCTTAAAAGGTGCTAGTTTGGGCTAGTGGAGTCGCCAAGTGAATTATTTTAACCTTTCTAGACCTTTAATCACCTTAAAGGAATAGAATCAATATCGTTTCCCCAGGAAAACTTAATGGAATTCGAATCCCTGGCAGCGATGCCAGATTGATGTTGTACCTCTAAGTTGATAATGGTCAGCTATCAATTCAGAGCATCTAAGATAATTGTTTTGGGGTTTTTGTTTTAAATTGGAGGACCAATGAATGAAACAGATGTAACACCTAAACCTTTTGAATAATATTAATACCAAAGCAGAGGGCTGCTATAAAATTTCACACAATGAAATAGCTTGGATAATGGTGTGCAGAAACAAAAAATAATGTGATTATCACAGTTTTCACACTGAAAATTAGATAATCATAAGTATGAAAACCTCTGACCGATGTTCAAAAGGTTCAAGAGAATATGCTTATGTTTACAAAAGATGCTGATGATTTAATGATTTAGAGGGAATTAATTAAACAGACAGTTCATTAATCCATTCTCTTTGTAGATTATCACTTGAGAAGCTTATAGGAATAGATTGAAACACAATTATTCCTACCTAGGTATCTCTGTAAGACATAAGAATATGAATAAAAACATAATGAGTGTTACTGGAAAAAACTTACAGGAAACACAAATTGTGTAAAACTGAATTCAGAATCCTTTGCTTTGTATTAAGGGTCCAGAAAAGTCAAGTACATCAAGTGTTTGAAATGCTTCATCAAGGGTGAAACGCTTCTACAATGATCAACCCATAATAACTTGTGAAGAGAGTTATTTATACAACAGTAGAACTAAGAAAATATCCTAAACCGTTTTTACAAAAATAGATTATTATGAAATCAAAATAAAGACTGCTAGTTGATCTGGCACTATTTTGATGCTGTGCTATTGGTGACTATCACTGAAAAAAATTAAAATTGTTGGAGCTAGCTTACTGTTCCCCCAAAAGCTGAATGTTGTTTGATTTTCACGCTGGATGTCATTTAACTTATGACCTTTCGTCTATTTGTCTTTATCTGCCTCCTCTGTTTTAACATTTACTGTGCAAATTGTTTGTTTTAACATTCACTGTGTAAATGTTTCCTTCTTCTCTGTCTTTGGTTTAAACCTGATTTCTGTTTGTATAGGAAAATCATTTGAATTCGTTTCTCAAGAATTTGGAAAAAACAGATTTTTAAATCAATATCAAATTGTTTATCCGAACTTCTGGCCTTTTGCTAATCACCTGCAAAATACAACAATTGTTAAGAAAAACACAGGCTGACAGGGAGGGCCGCAATGGCTTCAGGGAACAAGATAGTGTATGGACGGAGTCCTGGCAATGTTTGGAAGGTAATCGGAGGCCCAATTTGGTTGCAGAGGCTTAGGGTGGCAGAAGCAGGGTTAAATAGGTTTCACTAAACGAACGAGCGAAAAGAGTGAAAACGAGGGTTTTCACGTTTAAACGGTTAACAGTTAACTTTGGTGCGGAAATTCATAATTGTGAGTAGTGAGTGGTTTCATCGTACACGAGGATGCAGTTTCGGAGGCCATCACACCGCTTTCGGTTGTCGGGTGGTTTTTTCATGAGAGCACACGAGTTAACGTGAGACTACCATGTAGCCAAAAGGGGCTCGAGCAAAACCACGAATCTCGCGTGCTCTCGGGCCAGTAAAGGTCAAAGATCGGGAGCGCGCGATATGGCTGTGGGTCGTTAGATCTGGGGGTGAAATATCTAATGGCTATCGAATGGTGGAGTTTCACGGAGTTGAATCAAGTGAAGATTAGTGGGGCTCGGGGGTTTAATTACAAAGAATTGTAATTATTTAATGGATAAAGTGGGTTTAAAATATAATGTGCGGGTTCAATATAGTGGAACTGGGGTTAAAATGTAGCGGGGTTTGTTTAACTGCACCAAAGGTGGGTTAAAAGGTCTTATATCGGGAAAAGTGATTTTGCGGAGTTTTGTTAAGTAATGCGGGGCTTAATAAAACTTAGGCTAAAGGGTCTTTATGGGTTTTTTAGGTGTACGACGGAGTTAAAGTTAAATAAAGTAGATGGGGGAATAAAAGTTAGAATAAGGGGTGTTTTATGGGTTTTTAGGGAAATTACAATGGGAAAGTGATTCTTTCAAGGGGAAAGGGTTTCACACTAGGAAAAAGGGGTTTTTGGGTAGGATAATGAGTTTGTAGGGTAAATTGCTAGGAAAATGTGTGAAACCAAGGGGCAAAGGTGAAAAAGAAGGGAAAAGGGTATTTTCATAAGAAATGATGGGATAATGGGAAATTAGTATGTAGTGGGGGATGAAATGAAATGAGGGGAAGCTAACCAAATCAACTTGTGAACATCTTTTCACTTTCATAACTACTCCTGCACACTGAAACATTGAATTAAGCATGATAAATGTGCTTATGCTTCAATCAACTTTGTACTTCTGCAACCCTTCTTCTACCTACCATTTACTTATCCTAACATTTTTCCTTCACTTAATTGGGAGCATTTAGGCTAGCAGACCCTTTTCTTTCCTTTTTCTTTTGAAAAGAAAACTATCTAATTCTAACCTTATAACATCCAAGGGCTCAGATTAAATTGATGAGCTCCTTATTATTCTCTACCTAACTACTGATCTGCCAAGATTAAACAGTTTGGCTAGATCTTTATTCTCTAACTATAAGCATGAAATTTAAAGCATGAATTAGTAAAGATTAAACTATTTGACTATCATGGGTTGTGGCACTTATGACAAGCTGCACACAACCATTATTTTGCATAATAAAGTAAAAATTCGTGGCACTTGGACTTGCACACTTTCATGATCTATTTTTTGCTTTTTTCTTTTCTCTCTAACATAACATTTTATTTTTGCCTTCATTTTTTAGGGCATCTATTCTAACATTTTCTTTGATATGGACATATTTATCAAAATATTTCCTAACATTTTTATTCAGTAATCTTTTTTTCCATATCCTAGCTTAACATTTTTTAAAAATATTTTCATTTTTTGGACTAATTTATTCTAACTTATCAAAACCAAAAAATGCTACAACACCAACAATTGTTCGAGTCATAGTGATGTCTTGCATGGTTTTCTCAAGCCATTTTATCTCACATGGGTACATGTGCATTGTAATGTAACATCTTGTCAAGTGTCGATAGTTGGATGTAACAGTCATAGAGTAAATGAAGAGTCATGACAGTAGATGAACTGTCACGAAGGGGAATGTCAAGGGTCACCCCACCCTTTGCTATGAATAGTCCCTCATAACTCATTGTAAGGGATTTTGGTTAGCCAAGCTTCCAATAGGACTATCTTAGAGAGAGCTTGGATAGTATTGTAATGAGCCTTGGGTTCTCCACTTCCCAGAGCTAATACATCTCTTTGGAGGAGAAGGCGGTTATGGCTGTAACGTTCCGCTGTCGAAACTAGTGGTTGGACATGGATGTATTGTATGACTGGAACTTACACTTCTTAATATAACAAGAGCGGACACATTTCATGCATATGTTGTATTGTATTTTAGTTATTTGCTTACTCTAAATGATATATGTATTTATTTGCTTGCGCATGCATGTATAGCTATTTTTGTGTATGTATGTATGAATCTTTCTGAAATGTGCTATTGGTTTAACCATAACTTTGGATTTCTAGCTAACTTGCCTTCCATGTTGTGATGCATCTATTAGCAACTGGATTGAACCTCAGGCTGAAGGAAGGTAATGCCAGGGTAACCACAAACCACACTTAGCCAAGTAGCTAGCCCTACTAGGCCAGGAGAGATATCTCTCCATAAGGATCTTAGCAAAATTCACTGATCTAGAAACTAATATTAGGCTAGGTATAGTATCACAAGGTTTGATTTGATTTTGAAGGGATTTTGCTGGATCAGGAGGAGGCAAACAGTTGGGGAAAGGAAATTAGGTCAAAACTGCAAGGTGTTCGTTGGGGCAAGGTAGGCACAATGATTAGAACTTTAGGGTTTGATGGATGAGGTGGAAAGACAGGTGAGGAGCTAGAAAGAGCATTTAAACACATGGATTCTTCCTAAACTGAAGAAAACACAGACTGTGAAATGTCTACCCAAAACAGAGCATAAAAGAAATGGATTCTACCTCTCAGACTTGTATACATTCATGTAAAGGCAATGAAATGATGAAATGGAGTCAACAATACATTCTAACACATGAATACAAAAGAAAAACTGAACTAATCATCATACCACATGGATCCCAAAGAAATAGCTGCAATTTTTCATTATCTCCTACTGTAACTGATACAAAATGATATCTAATCAAAAAATAGGCATCCCACTGATCCAACCACTATAATGACTGAGGAAAAGCATCATATAGACCCAAAACAACTCATCCTAAGCTTAGGGAGTCAAATCCATGAGAGGAGGAGCTGTTTTCAACAAAATCTGAGCTGCTAGCAAGAAAATAGGATGGTCAAAGTGACTCATCCCTATCCAAAGAAACTGATACATTACACCTCATAAACTTGTTTTACCTAATGAATCTACCCTAGGAATCTCTAGAAGCATCATAATTACATTCAAATTATCAATTACAAGGGTAAAAACATCATTTGCCATGGTAGAAGTGAAAACTGGGTCGAATTTGCAGAATTCTGGGCAAAGTGTCAAACGCGCAGCGCTAAGTGCAGGTGCACCCTTCAACTTTAGCTACACTTTTGGAGGCCTTCCTGATGTCCAAATTGAGCCCAAAATAGCTTGTTGGAAAGTTCTGTCTGTTTACATTCTAGAACAACTTGAATTTCTGAATTTAGATGTCATTTCCCCAGTCAAAAACCAAATCTCCCAACACTGCTCAGCGCGCAGTGCCCAGGCCAAAAAGAGGGCAGAAAGGTCATTTTTGGGTGTTTTTTGACCTTTTGACCAACTAGTTCTCCTCCAAATCCTTAGAAAAAGTATAGGGTGTATGTACTCATCACTAGAAACCCAAAAATGATGACCTTTTGTTGATTAGATGCCTCAAAAAATAGCGCGACGCCGAAGACACTGCTCGTTTGCCTTCCATGACTGTGCAAAAACTGGACTGAAAAACACAGCAACTTCCTTCAATATAAAAAATGGTCCAACATGCCCAAAAATGTGCTTTTATGACTGATCAAAGGTTAGAGGCATGTAGGGATGCCTCAGCAAGTATGTCAAGTCTCCTCTTCTCCTCTTGCTTGGTCAATTTGTCAATTTTCTCATGAGCTCTTTTGAGCTTACTCCTTGCCACTTGGTTTCTCCTTGCATAATACTTGTCCATCTTCCTTTGTATCTCAACATCTCTGTTTGATTTTTCCAAGAGGGTCTCCAAGTGTGTGTTCACTTTCTCAAGCCAAGACTCTCTGTTCTAACATATACTGACACTAACAGTATCTTTGCTCGTGTGTTCCCTTCTTAACTCTGTGCTATCACAGGTTTCCAAGGGGTGCACTCATCTCAACCCCCATGTTTTAGAACCTATCATGTGCCTTCTGTTTTAGAACCTCTCATGCACCTTCCTTGACTTACTGCATATGTCACACCCTTGCTACCAACAGAGTTATCTTACTTGCTGATCAGGAGCTCAGGACCAAGTGTTGTAAAATGGCCAAAAATGAAAATGATCAGAACTGGTTTGAACCTGAACGACCGGATAGAGGTTGTATTCCTGATTCCGGGGCCGTGAATGGTTTGGAAAACGGTCGCAGTATGAGAAAGTTATGCCAAAAAGAAGAATTTCTCAATAACATTGAAATTTTGGTTTTTTTTCAAAAAAAATTCAAAATAGAATATTCTTTGGAATATTCCGTTCTGGGTTGGCCAATAGTAAGCTGCCACATGGCAGGCCCAGAGACTGCCACGTGGCCCAGGGTGACATCAGCATTATGGATGCATATGCGTTAAAAATTTGGTAATGGAGAGGTTTGAACATGCGACCTGCCTTATAACACTCCCACGCCTTACCGTTAAACCATATGGTTGGCACTTGATGTATGGGGGGAATAAACTTATGTTAAAGTTTGAATTTGTTTAAGGGCGGGGCCGAACGGGGCCAGCCCCTAAGGGTCAGCCCCCATGTATATGTGACTACGCGCCCATAACCGTGGGCCAGAACATTGACCGCCGGCATATAAAATGCAACTACCACCGCGTTTGTTGCGTTCACATGTGGAGGCAACGGGGGTAAACAAACAGTTCAACCAAAAGTTCGGCTCAAACTCCGAGGTAAACCCAAAACTGCCGGGAATGTTCACATGCGCATTGAAAGCCACTAACAGTTAGCTGGTAGTCACGGTCATTATGGCGGAGTTTTTGGCGGTGCGCTCCAAAAATGGCGGAATTGCCAAATTTAGCGGGGTTATTTGGCAGTGAGCCAGTTTTAACTGGAGTTTTTCTAGGGCAGACTGGAGAAACTTTAATGAGCCATAACTTTGGCTAGGAAAGTCCTTTTTGGATGATTTTTTTTTTTGATTTTGGGTCTCTTCGACCTTCTAAAGCCATTGGCATAGGTTTCACAGCCATCTGAGGTCGTTTGCAGGTGATTTTGCTTCGTGTAAGTTCCAGGAGCCACCAAGGCCAAATCAGTTTGGGAGTTGCATTGGGAATTGTGCAGCCAGTGAATGTGGAACGAAGGTCATTCCTAAAGTTTTTCAGCATTCTGAATCTATTTCTACAGCTCGTTTTTCCTGTTGAGGCATTCTTCTCATTGTTTAGCTTTAGGGAAGCTTTCAGGGCCACCAAGGCCATTTCAGTGCTTGAGCTGTTTGGGGGCTATGTTCATCCATTTTTGGTGATTCAAAAGCCTATGTCTACTATTTTCGACCTTCTGAGTCTAATGGCAGAGGTTTCAAAATCAATTGAAGTCATCTTCACCTCAAAATTCTCCATGCAAGTCTAAAGGGCCACCAGGGCCAATTAGGGAAAGTACTGTATAAGGTACAATTTCACTGTTTAGTGTTTGGGAAAAGAGCATGTTTAGCTAATTCCTATCTTCTGATTCTGTATTTACAGTTAGATCTATCTTTCAAGACACTCATATTCTTGTATTAGCCTTTTTAGCATTTCTAATACAAGAGGACAAGCCTAGTTTGAGAGGCTTGGTCCAGCAGATGTAGCCCAGAATGGGTGAACTTCTTTATCATTTTGATGTCTTTATTTGCTGAAGATGCTATGCTAAACAAAACTGATATAAAGTGTTAAACAACAAATATACATAACTTGCATACACACATAATCACCTATTCAGTTGCAGAAAGTTATCTGTCTTATTCCGCAAGACATCAAACTTCAAGTATGTGTATGTCAAAGACTTCTAAGTGTTTACTTTGTTATTTCTTTAGGCAAAGCCTGTAGAGGGCCAGGTAGCCTCTGGAACTCATCCTCTCTTTAGAGGTGACATGTCCGGTGAATGCCCCTACAGTCTATCTCTGTATAAGAAATAAGAAGTTTTCATCTTTTTAGAGGTCACTTGGAGTGTATAACTCACATTTGAAATTATGGAAAATGGATACCTTGCACCCTTAAACAAGTACATTCAATTTTCAGATCAGATGGTATCAAAGCACTAGGTTTTCTTGAATAACATCACTAGCTTGATTGTGTAGCTTGAAAGGTGTCTTAAGCAGCGTTGAAGATTGACTGCTTTATTATTCTGCAAACTACTTGTTGTTTGAGTTTGCTGAAGCTCTTTTGTTCATTTTCATAATGACAACTTCCATAAGTGAGTTCTCAAGATCATCCTCCTTCACAAGATTCTTTGATGAAGGCTTGAAGCAAGAATTTCTCATCATGATGAATATGGTGAGAGAAATGTATGAGGATGAAAGAAAGATCTCTAGACTTCAAGAGCAGTTGAATTCCATGAGGGAAGAGAAGCAGTTGCTTTCTAACCAGTTGCAGGAAATGGAAAGCCAACTTCATATTGCAAACATGAATCTGGAAAGGATGCATGAGTTGCAGACACAACTCCTTGTTGCCGAAGAAGCCTTAGCCAAGTATGAGCTTGAAGAAGAGATAAACAATTCTAGTTTGTCTTCAAAATCTTATAAGAATGTTTATGTTGGTTCTTTTGAGAAACATACCAGAGGCATAGGGTTCAAGTTGATGTCCAAAATGGGATATGAAGGAAAAGGATTGGGCAAACATGCACAGGGTATAGTTGAGCCAATAATGGTTGAGGTAAGGCCTAAGTATTTGGGTCTTGGCTATGGAAAATCTTATGGAGAAAGTTCCAAAGCAGCCAGGAAGGCAATTGAAACAGTTCCTAGAAGGAGTTTCATTTCAGGTTCTCTATCTCAAGGTTGTAAAGGTTGTATCCATGAGGAATGCAATAGTTTGAAACATGCTTTGCAGGAAGAAGGCGTGCATAAGAATGCACTTGAACAAGAGAATTGTGAAAGCTCTAAAACCATTGAAGGGATTGATAGTGTTCCAAAGGGAGCTTCTTCGTCTTTCGATTCACCTCCTTATGAAGGTAATGAAGGTGAAAGAGAAAGGTATAAATCTGATTTCCATCATACTTCCTTTGATCATGTAAAGCATGGAAAATTTCCACACAAGCATTGGAAAAGAATTGCATGTTCTTTTTGTGGTTTGGTTAACCATAGTGTTTCTAGATGTTGGAAAAGAATGGCAACATACAGGAAACTTTTGAAGGAAATGAGGCAAGAAGCCAAAGTTCCATTGAACAATGCAAATTATGCTGTCAAGAAGATGAACATGTGTTGCACTTATTGCCATAAGCATGGACATACTGCTGAAAGGTGTTGGACTCTGAATCCAACAATGCTTCCCCGAAAGTTGAAGAAATTGGAGAAAGTGTATGGCAAGAATGGGAAGGAAGTTTCCATCATTGATATGTGTCAAGATGATACACATGTTGATATCGATGTGCAGTTAAAGGAAGCGCCTTTGAAATGGATTGGTAAGAAATGGTTAGAATTCTTATCCAATTAAAGTTGCATGTCTTTTGATTGAATGCATTTCTTTGTTAAGGGAATGCAAGTTGCAAGATGGAAAATGCTAAGTATGAGACTCACTCTATTTCAGCTCTTGTCACCCACATGTGTTTTTATTGGGTTGATGTACCTGTTGGTCTTAGAAAAGAAGAGTTGAAGTTGCACCTGTACATAGATGTTGTAGTTGTGTTTATTGAACTATATATAGTTCATTATTTTTGATACATACATGTGTTTGTAAATGTATCTTGTTGTTGGTCGACTAATGTCGCTTGTGAGCACAATTTTACATTGTCGATTGTGTCACATGTTTCATCGACTTGTGTCGATTGTGCCACTTATGTTGTCGACTTGTGTCGATTGTGGTGCACATGTTTTGTCGACTTGTGTCGATTGTGCCACTTATGTTATCGACTTGTGTCAATTGTGGTGCACATGTTTGGTCGACTTGTGTCGGTTGTGTACACACTTGTTATGTTGATGGTTGAGTGCATTGTTCAACATATTTTAGGACAAATTGTTGTTGATGATTGTATTGTTGCACAAGATACCTTTGGTGTCATTTGGTGCAAGGAAATAAATTGGTGCAAAGCTGTGCATAATTTTATGAGCTGGAAAATCATGCATGCAAAGAGGGCTCAAATTTCAGCATGGGTCTCTACTTCTTTTGAGAAGTTTTTGCAGCAAGTATCCCAAGAGTTTGGGAAGAGCATTTGCAGTACCTTCAGCATGCTACAGCCGGTAAAAGCCTTCTCATTTGGGAGGAAGCTCTTCTTCTGGAGCGGAGGTGCCATGGATGGGCATTGTGACAGTTGGCAACCCCACATGTGTAGAGGAAGATTTCAGCTCATATATCAACAAGTTTCATTGCTGGTTCCTGCAATTTCAAATTTGTCTGGCGAAAGAACTTGGTCGGGATTCAACAAGTACTTGGCTTATGCAGCAAAAAGTCGCTATGACGACAGTTGGCAAGGCAGGACATATTGGCATCAATATGCTCTTTTGGCTAAACGGAAGAGGATATTTGTGTTCTCTCAAGTGCTGTACAGTTCAGTTCAGAGATTCAGTAAGCTTTTTGGGACCAAAAGCCCTCTCATTTGGGAGGTGTGATCAGGAGCTCAGGACCAAGTGTCGTAAAATGGCCAAAAATGAAAATTCTTAGAACTGGTTTGAACCTGAACGACCAAATAGAGCTCGTATTCTTGATTTCGGCGCCGCGAACGGTTCGGAAGACCGTCGCCCTATGAGAAAGTTATGCCAAAAAGAAGAATTGCTCAATAACATTGAAATTTTGATTTTTTTCAAAAAACATTCAAAACAGAATATTCTTTGGAATATTTTGTTCTGGGTTGGCCAATAGCAAGCTGTCATGTGGCAGGCCCGGAGACTGTCACGTGGCCCAGGGTGACATCAGCATTATGGGTGCATATGCGTTAAAAATTTGGCAATGGAGAGGTTTTAACACGCGACCTGCCTTATAACACTCCCACGCCTTACTGTTAAACCATATGGTTGGCACTTGATGTATGGGGGGAACAAACTTATGTTAAAGTTTGAATTTGTTTAAGGGCGGGGCCGAACGGGGCCAACCCCTAAGAGTCAGCCCCCATGTATATGTGACTACGCGCCTATAATCGTGGGCCAGAACATTGACCGCCGACATATAGAATGCAACTGCCATTGCGTTTGTTGCGTTTACATGCGGAGGCAACGGGGGTAAACAAACAGTTCAACCCAAAAGTTTGGCTCAAACTCCGAGGTAAACCCAAAACTGCCGGGAATGTTCACATGCGCATTGAGAGCCACTAACAGTTAGCTGGTAGTCACGGTCATTATGGTGGATTTTTTGGCGGTGCGCTCCAAAAATGGCGGAATTGCCAAATTTAGGGGGGTTATTTGGCAGTGAGCCAGTTTTAATTAGAGTTTTTCTAGGGCAGACTGGAGAAACTTTAATGAGCCATAACTTTGGCTAGGAAAGTCCTTTTTGGATGAATTTTTTTTTTGATTTTGGGTCTCTTCGACCTTCTAAAGCCATTTGCATAGTTTTCACAGCCATCTGAGGTCGCTTGCATGTGATTTTGCTTCGTGGAAGTTCCAGGAGCCACTAGGGCCAAATAAGTTTGGGAGTTGCATTGGGAATTGTGCAGTCAATGAATGTGGAACGAAGGTTATTCCTGAAGTTTTTCAGCATTCTGAATCCATTTCTACAGCTCGTTTTTCCTGTTGAGACATTCTTCTCACAGTTTAGCTTTAGGGAAGCTTTCAGGGCCACCAGGGCCATTTCAGTGCTTGAGCTGTTTGGGGGCTATGTTCATCCATATTTGGTGATTCAAAAGCCTATGTCTGTTATTTTCGACCTTCTGAGTCTAATGGCAGAGGTTTCAGAACCAATTGAAGTCATCTTCACCTCGAAATTCTCCATGCAAGTCTAAAGGGCCACCAGGGCCAATTGGGGAAAGTACTGTATAAGGTACAGTTTCACTGTTTAGTGTTTGGGGAAAGAGCATGTTTAGCTAATTCCTATCTTCTGATTCTGTATTTACAGTCATATCTGTCTTTCAAGACGCTCATATTCTTGTATTAGCCTTTGTATCATTTCTAATACAAGAGGACAAGCCTAGTTTGAGAGGCTTGGTCCAGTAGATGTAGCCCAGAAGGGGTGAACTGCTTTATCATTTTGATGTCTTTATTTGCTGAAGATGCTATGCTAAACAAAACTGATATAAAGTGTTAAACAACAAATATACATAACTTGCATACACACATAATCACCTATTCAGCTGCAGAAAGTTATCTGTCTTATTCCGCGAGACATAAAACTTCAAGTATGTGTATGTCAAAGACTTCTAAGTGTTTACTTTGTTATTTCTTTAGGCAGAGCCTGTAGAGGGCCAGGTAGCCTCTGGAACTCATCCTCTCTTTAGAGGTGACATGTCCGGTGAATGCCCCTACAGTCTATCTCTGTATAATAAATAAGAAGTTTTCATCTTTTTAGAGGTCACTTGGAGTGTATAACTCACATTTGAAATTATGGAAAATGGATACCTTGCACCCTTAAACAATTACATTCCATTTTCAGATCACTTGCCTTTGTGCGAAATCGCGGTGAAGTCATTACTGTATGACCCACTGCTAGGACTCCTACACCAAACGGTTTGAGGTCTAATTGGGACTTCTTGCATGGTAGATCCCCTGACATGTTGGCGGGTCCAACACCGTCAACATTTCTGCCGCTAGAAGGAGGGCCAGATGAAAAGCTGTGTCCTCTCATCCTGTTTTGAACCTTTTCATATCTATCATTGATTCGTGCACTCTTCTCCCTCAGCGATGTTTTTAGAATTCTGAATCTGTTACCATCACGAGGGAGTTTTTTTTTATCACTTGTCCACATACACGTATGATGGTGAAGGCGAAGTGGCCTGGCCTAAGTTCTTGCATGACTTTCTTTCCATGCTTCATGAGAAAGATGGATGTTTTGATGAACATGCTAGTTTGCTGCTTGCATACACACTTTGCGAATCTCCACATCGATGGTTGTGCAGCCTGCCAGCTGACAATGTGCACTTACTTGAGCACTTATGTGATCTCATTGAAGACACTTTCTATCATTTTGATCTAGACCATCTTGACCAAAAACTGCTACAACAACGGAAGGCTCCGCACGAATCGCCTATGGATTTTTTGCAGCACTTCTGTGATTTGCAGTTTCAAGCTCTGAAGAGCCAAATGAATTTTTTCTATCTTTGGGACAAATTCGAGTATTGCATAAGAAATCTTATCGTCCCAAGAAGAAGTTTGAAATCAAGCCTCTCTCCGTATTCTTCAGTGATGGAGCTGCGTAATCACAAACGAATATGGTCACTGTCACAAGTGGCTGTTCACTCTCCCCTCCTCAAACAACTCCACCACTACAGAGTGATGCGGGAGATCATGCTCACACATCTATTCAGCTGTCACATTCTCCCAACATCACTTCGCTTAATTTTCGCGCAGATTTGGTTGTGAGTCCATCGAGTAGTCATATGCATTTTGTTCCACAACCTTCGTCTTCACACTTGGCTAATCTTGCAGATGATACTGTCTTGTGTTCTGTTGAAGCCCCAAAAATCGGGTCGACAACAAGGGGGATACCCACCCGGTCCGGACCTTGGTTGGCAGCTCCTTATCCGTTTGGTATAGCAGGTCCGACTGGGGATAATGGGACCAGTTTCCCAATCTAAGGGTGTGTGTGTGTGTAGAGTTGTATGATGCTGATCTAAGAGCACTTAAAGCTAATTTAATTCAAACTTCTAAACTAACTCTATGCTATTGTAATCTAATGAGAAACAACACATCTAATCTACGCTAACCCAGGGTGTATTTCTTCTATTATGCAATCTAAAGAGATTTCGAACAATAACTGGTAATAAAGATCATTTAGCTATCATAAGAATATAAATCAATTAAGATAAACCACTTTGCATAAAAAGTTAAGAAAAACAGTTGTGAACAACATATCGCATAATAAGTTATTCATATATCAAACACAAATAAATGACTCCACCGTACAAAAGTGCCAAATGGTAACTCAGACATTCATGTAGTAACATATAAACAACTGAAAACTGTATATCACTTTAAGAATATAAGCAGAAATGGCCAAGAGATAAAAGTACCATTTATGACTAATTCTACTCATAAGCTTCAAGAAAAAACGATTTATCTCTACTTGTTCTAACATCTACTAAGAGTACAAAAGTGCAACATCAGTAGCAGACATTAAAATGCAAACATTAATAAATCTCGATCCATCCATTCATCAAAACCTCCTCTGAGGGTGCAGAAGTGCATGTTTCGAGGACAAGTTTTTGACAAATTTCTGGACCCTTCTCCAAATGCCTGAAAAGGGTTTAAATACTGCTAACTAATTAATCTTAATTACATAAATTTAGGACACGATTTTAAATGACCGCCCTTCTACTAAAGCAAATTTATTTCTAAAACTTGAATCTAATTTCTAACCGTTTCTGTATTTTCTCCTTAGTGCTGTAAGCAATGCAACATTCACCTGGGAAGAGTCGGCTGGTCGTCTTCTCCTTTTGTTTGAGCTACGAAAATAGAAATAACAAGCGCTGGCACCGCTTTTTGGCAAACTAGAAGATATTTTCGAAAATCTTCCTCTGGCTTGGTGTATTCACTGTGTGTATACTTGGTAACAACCCAAATTTCTCTCAAACTGATTGTGCTTTTGCTATTTCGGTTTCCGGCCTTATGAATGACTGAAGAAGTTAGGGACTTTGCTCTCTGAACAATTTTCTATATTGAAAACTGCCCCCGTTCTTTGTTCTAGGCTTTTCTGGTGCGTTTTCGCTCTTTAGCGCCTTTTTCTTTTTGCTTTACCCAGTCTAAGCTTTAGGATTTTTTGTAAACATGCTGCTTTTGTGCGCCTTTGATTCTGAGTTTTGGATGGCCTATTGACATCAGTGTCTATTGAGTGATACTCTGGAATCTGTGGTCCTGTTGCATGCGGCATCCGTTTGTGAAGGCATCTCTTCTCTGTTCTCCGAGCATTGACGCTTTCCCCTTTTCCTTAGATGTTTCCTGCACATTGCTTTATGTTATTTGCTGTCTTACAGTTTACGCAAAAGAAAAGAGTAATGATGAAAAGATTGACATGGAAGCTTTAAGCTCTAATGAATGCATAATCATGACACCCATAATGAACTGACTCTTCGAAAAACACAACACAATCCTTCTTGGATACTTTGGCGTACAATCATTAATTTCTTTTAAGGCGCGCGCCTAATTTTGGTCTACAGACGGCTTTCCTTGAATACTGTGTCGAGGAAATTTTCCGATGGGTGATTTCTAGACTCGCATCGCAGTATCGAGGATTGTGTCGTCAAGATGTGTCGTCGCAGGAATTGATGATCGCATACATCGCAGATCACAATATCACAGATCGCGAATCGCAAATTACGCTTTGTCATCCAATCATTGTGTGCTGCTTATGTGATGTTGCGATATGCGACGTCGCATATCGGCCGTCGGTGATTCCTTAAGTTTTTCATTTAAGAGTGCTTCACAATATATGCGATGCGATGAATTTCGTGTCGCTTCTTCGCAGCTTATTATGTGCATAGGAAAACGTTTCACTCTCTTCTCGTGATGCGATACAACTTTAGGGAGTTAAAATACAAAAATTTTGATAAAATGTTTTTTTGGATTTTTATTAAGGGTCCCCATTTGCTTGGTGTTATCGCTAATACCAAACAAAGAGGGGGGTTGTTGGTGGCCACAACAATGGTGATTCACTGTGAAGAACCAGTTATCTCTGCTTTTCTATTGAATTTTAACTTCCGAAGCAGAAAAAATTTTCATATGTCTAAATTTTGTTATGGACAGATAGAGTACATTACGCCTTATCCTATCAATGATATTTTGTCTCAACCTTTTCATATTCCAATTGTTTGTTTCCTCAGGCTTAGTCCTTGTATTCACACCAGACATTACTTGGTCTTTCAAAGATAAAATAAGGTCTTCTCTGCGTGCTAGCTTTTAAAATATTCTCATTTGTCGTAGGTAGAGCCTCTGTTGCCCGCAAGCGTCCATAGCCTCGACAGAGTTACCTGTTACCCAGCAATGATCCTTTATCCTGCTTAAGGCTATTTACAACTTTTTTAGAGAAAAACCCATTTTGACACTTTTTCCTTTTTTATTCTCTAAAGAACAATGTCTTGGTTTGGTGGCCAAATTATGACACATTCATTCACTTGATTTACACTTTTGCTGAACAAGCTGGCTCGTGATGAGACCCCTTATCTTTTGATTGCAACAATCTTGAGTCGTTGCCCTGTTTTGGTGGACAGTATTGGCAAAGTCAGCAAGTTATAATATCTGTGATCATGATAAGCTGGCTTATGATGAGACCTCTTATTCTTTGAGATATAGTGTTTTCTCGGATTGTTCCTCTGAATGCTGTGATTTTCTTTAGCAGGGAGGAAATCATTGTTTTTCCTTAAGAAAGCTCTGGACGACAATAATAGAGTTTGAAAACAGCAGTTTTACAGAGAATATTTATTTTATTATTGATACCTTTCATTGTGCTGATATAAAACAAATTTTTGCCAAAGGTTGCTTTCATCAAATCTTTGAAGTTAAAACTAGTATCATATTTAGGCTAAAGTTAACTCTACCTGTCAATAATAAAGATCAGATTTTTCAAAAAATTTTGCTACTTGTACAAGCGAAAAAGCTCAAAATCTGATAGAGAATTGGTGTCTTTAGTAAATGTCAAATGCTGTTAACCATAGCAAATTTTATTATGGAGAAAAATATTTAACGAAATGAGAGGTAGACATTCTTTAGGATTATGCACAGAATAGGGATAATCTCTTTTCTACCAACTATTAAAAGTAAACCTAATAACCTAGCTAAATTACTCCTACTCCTATTCTAACTATATATAGAAAATTAGCTAGGTGAAATGATATTTCCAGTGGAACCATCTCTTCATTTTTATTCCTAGCTGTATGTAACTTCCAAACATCAGTGTTAAGAACAAAATTTTCCTTGGACTGTTAATGTTGGATGTGGAATAAGAATGTGTAACTTCAGTTGGAATTTTGTCTGAAATCTCTTTCTCATGAAAACTTCTTTCTAACTGGATACCTATTGGATCATAAAAATCAGGATGAACTTCTGTTATGGATTGATGATCTCGTAATAGGAAAGATGACAAGCCAGGTTGTGAATATGATTTTTTAGTTTTAATGGCCTGTAACCTACTGTGGGTTGAAGTTGAGCTTTTAGCAATTTCTTGTGAAACGAAAGTTTCCATATATGAATCACTAAATAAATCAATGAAGAATAGATGGAAATTTTTGGAAAGAGATTTATCAATTGGCGCGAATTGCCGGCAAGTTTCGAAAGGTACCTTCCTTCATTGATAGTGTTTTGGATGCCAAATAAGTTTTCTAAGGAAGTCTGGTATTGATTGATCTTGGAATTGAAAAAGATCTATACTTCCTTGACATAGTTTAGCTTTCCAAAATGGTAGCACATCTTTCAAATGTTTTTTGATAAGGTGCTCAACATACCACAGTAATATATCAAAAATCTGAAAATTTAAAACACAATCCGATTTTGTACAAAATGAATGCAAGTGAGAAAGAAAGAAATGATTATCTGTACAAATAGTGTTACAGCACAACTGGGATTGTCTTGGAATATCTTGTTTTTCACAAGAACTGGCCAGAATTATGGGATCCGAGCAATTTCGAATTCCGTCTTGTGAATCAGAAGACAAGTTATGATTGTGAACAGGCATGGAGGTTTCCTCATGATATGAATCATAGATTGGGGTATTGTCTTGGATAGTAAAATCATGCAAATGATCTTTTACTTTGAAATGAGGATTGACTGATATGATTTCTGAATTAGGATATCTCTCATTGTCTGAGCTTTGTTGAGTTACTTGGGATAAATCAACAACATCATCGTTGTCAAAGTAGCTATCATAAATGATTTTACTGGTTTCCCTAGATTTCTCTTTTTCGTCATATATTTTCAGACAAGGAAGGTCAAGTGGTTCTTGTTTGAAAATGATCAAAGGATGTTCTATAGCTGTCTTATTATCTTGAAAACCTAATGATGGTTCATTTGAATAATCCTCTGTATTTTTTGAGATATCTTTAATATTGGGAGGGGAAAAGTTATCATTACTAAAAACATCAGGATAAAGAGAAAAATACGATTCTGGAACAATGCATTTGAAAATGTCATCATGGAAAAATCGTTGTTCATCAGATTCATCATAGACATCAGGCTTTAGATCATACCTTTGTGTACTGATACTTTTTTTTGAAAGAGAAATAGTTTGTTGTTCTAACCTTGGCATCTGCATTTGTTGATTTGCAACGATATTATCTGACCTTGTATCGAAGTCATCTCCTGGTTCCAAGGCAGGCTTTCCTCCAGCATTCTCGCTTTTGTCTTCTTGCATTAGAGCATGCATGTTTCCTAGGCTTTGGGAACTTTCTTCATCATGGATGATTTGTATATTCAAATTGGAATCCTTATTCTCATTAGAAGAAAATGAGACAAAGCTTGAACTAATTTCTGCTTGATCAGACATGGGAGGCAGGGAATACTCAGCATAATCTAAAGATTCTTCATCGATGAGTTCACTTTGAAGATCATAATTTAGACAATTAAGATGAAATCGCATATTAAAATCCCTAACAGATTCTTCTTGTTTCCGTAGTTAATCAATTTCATCGTATACCTGGTCATAGTCATAACAATAAAATTCAAAAATGAAAGTCTTGACGAATTGGTCCCAGCTGTGAATTGATGCAACTGGGAGGGTTCTGCATCATTTTCAAGCTTCCACCGTGAATGTAAGAGTAAAAATTCTACATAAAATGCCTTCATCAATTCTTTGAATACCAGAACTTGAAACTTTTTGAATAAATTGAAGAGCATGATTAAAAGCAGAAGAATTATTCTTACCATTGAATTTTACCTGAGACAAGAGTCTTACCACTTCAGGTGGAGTGTTGGAAGAGGTAGGAACATGGATGCAACTCCAAATAGGAATTTTATGAGCAGCCATCCTGATTCGAATTTTACAATTGAAAATTATTCCAACAGACACTATGTTCAGGTCCTCCTTCTAGCGCCAAATATGTTGAAGCCCCGAAAATCAGGTCGACAACAAGGGGGATACCCACCCAGTCCGGGCCTTGGTTGGCAGCTCCTTATCCGTTTGGTATAGCGGGTCCGACTGGGGATAATGGGACCAGTTTCCCAATCTAAGGGTGTGTGTGTGTAGAGTTGTATGATGCTGATCTAAGAGCACTTAAAGCTAATTTAATTCAAACTTCTAAACTAACTCTATGCTATTGTAATCTAATGAGAAACAACACATCTAATCTACGCTAACCCGGGGTGTATTTCTTCTATTATGCGATCTAAAGAGATTTCGAACAATAACTGGTAATAAAGATCATTCAGCTATCATAAGAATAGAAATCAATTAAGATAAACCACTTTGCATAAAAAGTTAAGCAAAACAGTTGTGAACAACATATCGCATAATAAGTTACTCATATATCAAACACAAATAAATGACTCCACCGTAAAAAAGTGCCAAATGGTAACTCACACATTCATGCAGTAACATATAAACAACTGAAAACTGTATCACTTTAAGAATATAAGCAGAACTGGCCAATAGATAAAAGTACCATTTATGACTAATTCTACTCATAAGCTTCAAGCAAAAACGATTTATCTCTACTTGTTCTAACATCTACTAAGAGTACAAAAGTGCAACATCAGTAGCAGACATTAAAATGCAAACATTAATAAATCTCGATCCATCCATTCATCAAAACCTCTTCTGAGGGTGCAGAAGTGCATGTTCCGAGGACAAGTTTTTGACAAATTTCTGGACCCTTATCCAAATGCCTGAGAAGGGTTTAAATACTGCTAACTAATTAATCTTAATTACATAAATTTAGGACTTGGTTTTAAATGACTGCCCTTCTACTAAAGCAAATTTATTTCTAAAACTTGAATCTAATTTCTAACCGTTTCTGTATTTGCTCCTTAGTGCTGTAAGCAATGCAACATTCGCTTGGGAAGAGTCGGCTGGTAGTCTTCTCCTTTTGTTTGAGCTACGAAAATAGAAATAACAAGCGCTGGCACCGCTTTCTGGCAAACTAGAAGATATTTTCAAAAATCTTCCTCTGGCTTGGTGTATTCACTGTGTGTATACTTGGTAAGAACCCAAATTTCTCTCAAACTGATTGTGCTTTTGCTATTTCGGTTTCCGGCCTTACGAATGACTGAAGAAGTTAGGGACTTTGCTCTCTGAACAATTTTCTGTATTGAAAACTGCCTCCGTTCTTTGTTCCAGGCTTTTCTGGTGCATTTTCCCTCTTTAGCGCCTTTTTCTTTTTGCTTTACCCAGTCTAAGCTTCAGGATCTTTTGTAAACATGTTGCTTTTGTGCGCCTTTGATTCTGAGTTTTGGATGGCCTATTGATATCAGTGTCTGTTGAGTGATACTCTGGAATCTGTGGTCCTGTTGCATGCGGAATCCATTTGTGAAGGCATCTCTTCTCTGTTCTCCGAGCATTGACGCTTTCCCCTTTTCCTTAGATGTTTCCTGCACATTGCTTTATGTTATTTGCTGTCTTACAGTTTACGCAAAGGAAAAGAGTAATGATGAAAAGATTGACATGAAAGCTTTAAGCTCTAATGAATGCATAATCATGACACCCATAATGAACTGACTCTTCGAAAAACACAACGCAATCCTTCTTGGATACTTTGGCGTACAATCATTAATTTCTTTTAAGGCGCGCGCCCAATTTTGGTCTACAGACGACTTTCCTTGAATACTATGTCGAGGAAATTTTGCGATGGGTGATTTCTGCGACTCGCATCGCAGTATCGAGGATTGTGTCGTCAAGATGTGTCGTCGCAGGAATTGATGATCGCATACATCGCAGATCGCAATATCGCAGATCGCAACATCGCAGATCGCAATATCGCAGATCGCGATATCGCAGATCACAATATCATAGATCGCGAATCGCAAATCGTGCTTCGTCATCCAATCATTGTGTGCTGCTTATGCGATGTTGCGATATGCGACGTCGCATATCGGCCGTCGGCGATTCCTTAAGTTTTTCATTTAAGAGCGCTTCACAATATATGCGCTGCGATGAATTTCGCGTCGCTTCTTCGTAGCTTATTATGTGCATAGGAAAACGTTTCACTCTCTTCTCGTGATGCGATACAGCTTTAGGGAGTTAAAATACAAAAATTTTGATAAAATGTTTTTTTGGATTTTTATTAAGGGTCCCCATTTGCTTGGTGTTATCGCTAATACCAAACAAAGAGGGGGGTTGTTGGTGGCCACAACATGTTCTTCCATTCCGGACTCTACACTTGTTGTGAACGAGGAACAAGCCACTAACAGAGTTGGTGTTGCACAACCAACGTGCACTATCATTCATGAAGAGTATGACTGGGAGCTTGAGCATCAATACTCGGTGAAAGATAACTCCCTTCCGTTTGAGCCTCCTCCGTTCCTTTCTGACATTCTTGGTGAACCTGCCGTCCATGATTTCTCATGTGTATCTTCATCCACAGATGCAACAATTGTTGGTCAACGTAGGATACACCGGATGTCACTCCGTCATCTGACAACTGAGAGGATAAGTCATTCATTGAAAATCCACCTGATCTTTCATCTGCCTTTTCTGGAAACATAGAGGATGAATTTTTTCACTTCTCATCTGCCACTCTGTTTGATTCATCAGATCATGAGGATACCGAAGAAATCATTGATTTTTCTGATCGTGGCTGTCGTGATCCATTTATTCCCATATTTAATCATGATCACGATTCTATTGTAGTCAATTTTTTGAAGCCACCGGTTTATGATGATCTATATGATGATGAAGTTGAAACACCCAAGACTGTCGAGGCACTTCAACCCGAGTTGATGGTTATGTCAGGTCCTTGCTCTCTTGGGGTTAGTTTCACTTCCGATCAGGAAATTGTTCAATCACCCAAGGCTCCTCATCACTCATCTGTATGCATTGAAGATCAATATCACACACAGATCATGCTTCCTCCACTCGAACTGCACGATCCCATCGCTCATGCATTGGAGGAATCTTACATTGCAAGCACACATGCACGATGCAAGTTGTCTTTGTTTCTTTCATTTGCTTGCATGTCATAGTCAAGAGTATGCATATGCTTCAAAGCTGCACGCAGTGTCGCACAACACCGTGACAAGTCCACGGACCACATGTCATGCACTTGCACTCACTTATGTCCTGTGGACACTTTTAAACATGAAGTGTGTTTGTCTTCATTGTTATATCTTTCTTGTTTGCTAGTTCACACAACTGGGTTGCTCGCGGACCAAGCCTTCACCAACATGGGTCAACCAATGCACCGGTGGCTGCATTGGAAATATCACTTCATGTGATCAGGCCCATGCACCGTTAGCTTAGGAGTATGAGTATTGTTTTCTTTTAGTTGGTTTTTTTGCATGCTTATTGGCATACTTGTTTTGTTTGTTTGTTTGTCTCCTTGCTTGTTTGCTTACTTAGTTTGCTTTCGCTTTTGCTTCTGCATCCGCTTTGCTTTGTTGTTTGATTGTTTGTTTTGTTCGTAGGTTAGTTTAATATGAAACCATGTATGACTCTTGAGACAAGCTGGGTAAAGAACAAGAGGTCTTGTACTGCTATCACTACTTGGTTATTTGTCATCCTGCCTTTGTATGATGAACTTGTTACCTTTAGTCCATGATATGTCAAAGGAAAATATGTACTGTTCAAAGTGAACCTTGGTTGTTTTTGGGTTAACCCTTGTCAGCTCAGTCAAGTAGAGTAGGGTAAGGGGGAAAACATTAACAAGCACGTCAAAGGTATATAATAAACTACTTCTCTGAAGGAACAATCTCTTCTGCTCTCAATAAGTCGGGATCCCTCTTCCGCCTCTCAAATGAATAAGTGATATGCACAGTTATGAAAAAATGAAAAGTGAAAAATGAAAAGAAATGAAAAATGAATAAGGTGAAAGAAGAGAAAGTTTTCCTATGCAGAGAGGTGATGCAAGTAACTCCGCCAGGGTATTGACCAGTTTCGCTGGCAGCAGAGAGATGCTTGTGTTCCTGCATGACTCCTGCGAGGTACTGTCCAGGCCTACTGGCAGCGAAGCAACACCAGAGATGAAGCTAAAACTCTGACAATTATAATGCTTGTGCACCAATATACTCCTCAACCCCAATCAAAACAAATGTGTTGCCTTGGCTTGAAATGTGTGTCAATCGACCAAGAGCTTGGTAGATGCTACATCTTACAATCAGGCTAGTGTGAAACCAAGATGAACTAAGAATTGAACTATACTTCCGAAGGTGTTAGACTTGTTTTTCACGAACAAGGTCCATTCAGAGAGCTGGAGTTCTACCAGTGTGTCGCCAAGTGTTGTAGCGACTACAACCACCCTCCAAAATTTTATCTTGGCTTCATTTTGGAGCCTCCCTACCAAACTTTCACAACAAAATGTCTTGATTTTTCAAGTACACAAGCTTCAGTAATTTTCTTGCAAAAAGACAACTTGTCTATCAAAGCTTGATGCATTCCCCTCACAGGCTGTTTCTCCAGACTTGGTCCAGCTGCAGGCTGAGTAGATCCCTCAAGAATTTGAGCAATTCTGGAGGGCAAACAACCTTCCCTCCAAAAACTATGAAATTCATTATGGAAGCCTACTGGGCTCCAAAATTGTGCAATTCTTCCAGTTAAGCTTCATCCAGCGAATTGCGCAATTCCTCCCAGTAGGGCTGCTCAACCTAGGAATTGTGCAATCCCGGGCATTAGTCAGCTTCTCTGCCCAGAAATTGCACAAATCTCTTGAGTAGTCAACCCAACTCCCTTTTAGAAATGTGCATTTTCTCCCAGCAATTGAGCAGGCTCTTGAATGTGCAGTTGGTTTGACCAGTTCCACTCGGGACCAAGGAAACTTGACTTGCATGCATGGCTTGCTTTTTCCTAGAATAGAAAAAGGAAACATGCAAATGAATCCCATGATTTAGGGAGCTATTTTTAGCAGCTGGAGGTTACATGCAAAGATCGTTTTAGAATATTTCCTCCAAGTATCACTTTTTCCTAGATTCGTGGCATGCACGTCATGAAATTCAAACTTATTTATTCAACACTTCAGAGCTCATTTCCTCACATCGATCTTGGAGCTTTGACATCCCACAATACATCTAGGACTCTTCGACACATCCATCTCAGCTATTCACAGGTAAGTGGTCACAACTTGTCTTTTACAACATTTTTGTGTTTTCACTTGTGTAAGTGTTGTTTGCTTGATTTCTTTGAATGCTTGATGTCATTTACATGCATACTAGCTTGTACTAGCATCGTTTCAGTTTTTGTTGCTATCTCACTGCTGTCACATGCATGAAACTGTTTTGCATGAACGGTGACCGATTCAGCAACTCGCTTCACCCACATGCATGCTGTTTCTTTTTCTGAATCTTTCATTCACTGTTTGCATGCACGATCATATGCTTCTGCCTACACTCATTATCTCCATGCATTCACTTTCACATTTGCTTTCAGTTGCCCGTCGGCGGGTCTGGGCAGCCTTGCCCCGGACTCTGCCTCACCAAGACAACATTACGCAATCCTCAGAGGGAGGGCTCTGTCTTCCCCTTAGGAAATGCACATTTCTACCCAAAAACTGTTCCCTAGGCCTACTTTACGCAATTCCAAGGGACAATGACTATTGGCCCGAAAAATTTCACAATGCAGTCAATGAGCCTGCAGCCATTGCCAGCTGAAATTGAGCATTGCAAAATTCCAGCAGTCAACAGTCAGCCTGGATTGCACATTGTGCAATTCCAGTAGCCAGTCATGCCTCCTAGACAACCCAAACTACCTTTTGCGCAGTTCTCGCAGTCAGTCACTCAGCCTCCTAGAAGAAATTGCACAATCCCTGCCAGTCTTTCCCCAGGTATGTTTTATGTCATTCCTCCAATTTGCTTTGGGTTTTGCTGACATATTTCGTGCCATGCATGTCGCTTTGTCTCCAGATCTACTATGTGTTTGTCCGCCTCTTAATAGTTTAGGATCAATGGCCTCCAAGAGAGCAGGATCAAAGAACACTGATGGAAGTGCAACTGGGGCAGCGATCGAGTGAGTGTCCGCAAGTCTACTGATCTATGAAGATACCAAGCTGATTCTAGACAAGGACATCAAGCTGAAATGGCAAGAGGTCAATGATGCATTTACAAGCCCATTTGGGGAAGACCTCAAAGACCGTTAGGTATATGTGAACATTCACAATTCCAGCTTGTACATGATTGCATGCAGATACCCCGTGTTCCCATGCGCGGACATGATACACTGGATCATCTCACACGGTAACCTTCAGACAATGATGTTGAGCAATGTTAGCGAGATGAAGATTGCAACCTTCGGGGCAGAGGATTATGATGAGATGTATTAGATGTCGGAGCTCGTGACTATCATGGAGACTCCATTAAGCTTACCCAGTAACAATGCCAACTATAGAGACATTCTGAAGAACTGGGTAAAGTAGCCGACTAGATTCAGGATGACACCCAACCAGATCTACAAGACGAAGATACTGCGGAAGGCATATCAATACTTGTTCATCTTTGCATGTCGACTGTATCGCCATGAAAGCATGAAAACCTTCCCACAGAGTTGGGTGATCACACTGGACCGACTAGATAGAGAGGGAAAAACATGCAACTGGTCCAGCATGTTGGCTCATCAGCTGAAGGAACAGGTAATGAAGGCTCGACAACTGCCCAAAGGTATGCAAGCAGAAGTCTACATGTCCGCCTACTTCTTGGATGCAGTTTGTGCCCGATAGGAGTTCCCGGGCTTGAAGTGGGCATGGTCATCGATGGAGACTGCTGTGAACACTTATTGTAAGATGTTGTCCGAATGCAACTTCAGAGGAGTTATCACATGGTTGTCCGATCACTTTGTCACCCTAGTTTACAAGATGATATTCAAACAGGATCCACCCTGCATGTCAATGGCAGTAATGGAGGCACTGATAGACATAGCTGATTTGTATGCCTCACCGTCCAGAACCTTCATACGGATGTATAGTGCGGAGAAGCCTCCACATGTTCTATCGAAGTTTGGCTTGGATGTTCTCGTCATGTAGGAAGTAGCATATCACATCTCGACAGGATTGGTAGCTAGGCTGCATTGGAAGAAGAAGGCACCTTGGCCCGCTCTTCCGCTGCGCATTGGGTTATATGAGATCCGAAGTTTCAAGCACGCGGATGTCAAAACAAAGAAGATGAAGAAGTTTCCATTCGACCTCTGAAGTTACAATCCATATGACCCATATTGTCTTGTGAAAGATCACTACATGAGAGCACAATTCAACTAGATCCACGGGGCATTTCATTGGGTAGAGGAGGACCCATGGAGACATTGATATAGTTTCTCCAGACCCAATGAACAGGTCGGCTTCGTTGTGGAGTGGTTAGCAAAGCAACGTGAAGCAACATCCCAGAGAGCACCATAAGCAACAGTAGCAGTAGAGGAGAACATACCAGTGCACTAAAAGGGAAAGAGAAAGATTGTTGATCACATGGAGGAAGAGAAAAGATGCAAGTTCCAAGAAGATCCACTTATAGGGAAAGCAGGTATGGCTATAGAGGTCAAGAGGAAATCGTATGATAAGCGAATCGCGCAGAGGTAGATAGAGAAACAAAGAATCAAGGAAACAGAGAAGGAGTTGCATGGGTTGAAGGAGCAACTCCCAAAGGAACATGAGTTGCACAAATAGGAGAGGGACGCGCAATAGAAATAGGTACAACAGGGGGTGAAACATGTGCAGACGGATGAAACAACGCCCGTACAGGTACTAGACTCATCAGAACAGCTGGCATCAGGTGAAAAGGGTGAACCATTGTAGGAGCAGGACTTCACTCAGGAGATAGAGCGAGCGCTTGATGGATGGATACAGACATGGAGGAAGCAAGAGCTAGAGCAGGACATTGACCTCATGCCTCAACACCAAGAAGACGACCCACAAGCTTCACCGCATCCAGAAGATTAGCAATTCCCAAGCGACCGAGGAGACACTGAGATCCTTGGAGATTAGTCGGAAGAAGGGATGCACAACATCTCTTTCGACGAGTCTCAACATAGAGTTGTGCAATATCGCAGAGTGTCAACTCCGAAAGATCATACATCTCCTGCGTAGTATGAGGAATGACTGATCGTGTCTAACATGCGCAAACATCCAGCAGCCTTGGCCGATGCCACTAGAGCATATGTTGAAGCCACTAGCTCAAGTGTTCGCTTTCTGATAGCTGAGAATGAGCGAATGGCTAAGGAGTTATAGACGACCAAGCAAGGAGGAGAGTTGGTGACAGTGTCCGCCCAAGCAGAACTAAAGAAGGAAATACTAGATGAGGTACTGTCCCTTCACACGGTTATGTGGGCGTTGTATTCCAAGTTTGGTACCGTGCATGAGGCAGTCGTCCATCTCAATAGATGGTAGCTGCGATGTGCTAGAAGAGCATGTATCTTGTCGAATGTACATGCTACTGTTGATTACATGCAAACCTGGATGATGAGATACAAGGGAGCCCCGCTTCACTTGCCTAAGATGATGAAGCTCAGGTTGGTCGAGCTGAAGGCACGCATCCAGAGTCAGATCCGAAACTATGAAGAGCTCCCGCATCTCATCACTAGTCTATAGGCTTCCCATGCTCCTTTAATGAAGGGTATGGATGTTGTGGTGTGCGCACATGCGATCCCATCTATTGGGACTCTCACCCAAGTGAAGACAAAGGCACAAGTACGACTAGAGCTTGACTCGTACTTTGACGAGTTGATGCGCATTGCCACCAGCCCAGACTTGCTAATCAGTGCAGACACCATGCACAATTATGTTGCTGGTCTGGCCACATTGAAGACAATGATGCACATGCTTTTAGACAAGTTGGACAAAGGAGCCCAAGCAGTGTACTCAGATGCTATGGAAGCAAGAGTCATGTTTCAGAAGGATGTCACTTTGGAGTACACGGACACCATCATGGACTACCGATCTTGGCATCAGTTCGCCACTGTCAACCACAATGAAGATGTCAAAGAGTTGGTCTTCCAACAATTTTCTATGTCATAGTGATGTCTTGCATGGCTTGCTCAAGCCATTTTGTCTCACATGGGTACATGTGCATTTTAATGTAACATATTGTCAAGTGTAAGTTCAAGTGTCGATAGTTGGATGTAACAATCATAGAGTAGATGAAGAGTCATGAGCGTAGATGAACTGTCACAAAGGGGAATTTCAAGGGTCATCCCACCCTTTGCTATAAATAGTCCCTCATAACTCATTGTAAAGGCTTTTGGTAAGCTAAGCTTCCGATAGGACTATCTTAGAGAGAGCTTGGACAATATTGTAATGAGCCTTGGCTTCTCCACTGAGCAGAGTTAGTACATCTCTTTGAAGGAGTAGATGATTGTGGCTGTAACGTTCTATTGTCGGAACTAGTGGTTGGACATGGATGTATTGTATGACTGGAACTTACACTTCTTAATATAACAAGAGCCAACACGTTTCATGCATATGTTGTATTGTATTTCAACTATTTGTTTACTCTAAATGGTATATGTATTTGTTTGCTTATGCATGCATGTATAGCTCTTTCTGTGTATGTATGTATGAATCTTTCTGAAATGTGTTGTTGGTTTAACCATCACTTTGGATTGCTAGCTAACTTGCCTTCCATGTTGTGATGTATCGTTGCTCGTGTGTTTCCTTCTTAACTCCATGCTATCATAGGTTTCCAAGGGGCACACTCATCTCAACCCCCGTGTGTTAGAACCTCTCATGCACCCTCCTTGGCTTACTACATATGTCACACCCTTGCTACCAACAGAGTTATCTTACTTGCCTCTGTGCAAAATCGCGGTCAAGGCATTATCATACGACTCATTGCTGGGACTTTTGCACCAAACGGTCTGAGGTCCAATTGGGACTTCTTACCAGGGAGATCTCCTGACATGTTGGCAGGTCCAGCACTGTTAACATAACACAACCATACATCACTTGTCATAAGAACACTACCATACATCATAGTCATAAGATCATTGTCATACATCATTGTCATGACAACACTCTCTTGTATATCATTGTTATAAGCATAGGTATCACTGCCATATGTAATTTTCATAAATGGATTTCCATACAAGGACACTACCACACATCTTAGTCATAAGGACACTGTCATATATCATAGTCAAGAATTTCTGCCATTCATCATTGCAACACATCACAAGAATCTTTGTCATACAATAGAAGAATCTCTGCCATGCATTATTATTAAAATCAGAAGATTAGGGCACATTAAGGTTGCTCAAATAGGTTGCAAATATCTCCTCACATACCTCTTAAAGGTCACATAAACAATACCCTAGTTTCAAAATATTAGGGTTACTAAAGCCACACAAAGATATGACAAAGAGTCTACTTAACTTCCCTGGAACAATTTATATCTTCTCAAGGAAAGGCCACACAATTATGCATAAAATGCCACAAAAAAGGCCACATATAGGAATGAGGTATCGACATTAGATTCCATAGAGAAGGCTACATATAGGGCTGAGGTAACCGCATGAGATGCCACAGAGAAGGCCATATATACGATTAAGGTAGTTGCATAGTGTTGAATAATGTAACTAGTTTTGGTCTTCATAATCGTTAGAGAAATTTTGAAGTCTAAAATAGGCTTCAAAACAAAAATGTACAATCAAAATCAACTTTATAAGAACCAACAGGGTTCAAGATGATGATGTCAACCATGGGGGATGATTCACCAGTTTTGTAGTAAAAAAGTAAAAAGATTAAAAAATAAAAAAAACAAAAAAATTATTTTTTCATCTAGTATTTTCATCTTATTTCGTTACGTTTATACTCAAATTTTGAGTGGGAGAACTCATTGGATGTATAATTTAATTCATCATCCAAGAAGTACCCATGTTGCATACTTTCAATTGATCTTGCTACACAAAAAATGAGAAATAAATTAAAAACATTATAACAATCACATTTTCTCATGCATTTCTCATTTTTCTTGTTGCAGGGTCCATTGAGAGTATGAAACATGGGTAATATTTGGATGAGGAATTAAATTTTGCATCCAACAAGTGCTCATGCTCAAAATTTGTGTAAAGCTGTAGGGAGATAAGTTGAAAAATTAACTTTTTCTTTTTTCCCTCTAAAATTTGATGATGTAATCTAATCTTATTTTATTATTTCTACTATTATTTTATAATATTCCTTTAGAAGTCCATTTTAGACTTCAAAATTTCTGTAATGTACCATTTGACTCATGCAATGATGTAATCTCTATGTATTGATCAAAAGTAGAAATAAAATTGCAAAAGAAAATTTATTTATAAAGCATGGATTTTATGCTTGGGTCTATGGTCAATAAGTCAAAGCATGTTTGTTTACATTGCAAAAGACCTTTATAGGCACATGTATTAAAGCAATAAATTATTATTATAGTCATTTATGTGTCTAGAAGCTTCAAATTAATCTAGTCGGCGAGCTAGTTTAAGTCAACCTTAGTGAAATTGAAAAAGCCACATGAAAAATATTTATAAAGGTATGACTTCGCACTTCTTTGGCAAATAGGAGAACTCACACATCTTTGGGTCTGTGGTTTAGGACAGGAGCGAAGGTGCAAGTAAAGGTCTTCAAGCGATGCGAAGGAGGATGTCTGAGAGAGCCCTCTTGTGAGGACTTTTTATGTTGCTACCCTTAAGGATATCTAAGATTAGCTAGCTGGTTGGTCTGGAAAGAAGGTTAGAGTCTGTTTTGGTCTTGGAAGTCTCTTTTGAATTTGACTTTTATATGAAAATATTCTGGTTTTTTCTCTTGAGGAGTTTTTCCCTGACTTGACCCTATATTTCTGGTGTCTCTTTATGGTTGTGATTTTCAGGTTTATGGAATTTATTTGATGATGACAACATTATCTTAATCCAGAGTAAGTAATATCACGGGTAAATGTCTTGTAATGGAAAATATGAATTTAAAAATGTTGCTTTGGCCCGCATCTATATTCCTGTAGATTACAAGGATCACCCAAAGCTCACACTTCGGATACATTTTCACATGCAGATCGTATTCATTTGCAACATTATTTCTACACTTCGACAACGATTTGACATAGTTATATGCAGTGCTTTTTTGCTTGACGTATGACCAAAGAAAAAATTCTAAAGTGACTCAGAAAAATAAGTACGGCACTGTGGTTGATCATACAGCTTTGTTGCCATAAACAACGATGTCTGTGTTAATGTTCTGCCTGTAGTGTGAAGGATTGAACATAATAAGGCGTGACCGTAATAATACGACTGAAGGAATGGTTCTGAGCATAGACTTGATCTGGTTATGAAGGTATCTCGGGTTCGACGCGGGGCCTGAGGAGCTGATGTGAGTCCAGCAAAACGGTCTCCACGATTTGGGTGGACGTTGAGATTTGGTCTCACGTCAAGTTCAGATCCAAATATTTCAGAGATTGGAACTGACAGGAGTGGTTAAAAGATTGCTTTAGCCTTATTGAGATATCAGTGACATTGGTTCTGAGATATATCAGCCAACGGCTCTATGACCATGGCCATCGAATGGCATTCATATAAAACGTGGAGAGCCGACCAATCTGATAGCACATGGAGCACATGAAAGAATCCATATGATACAACTATGATTTGATCTTAGGCAAGAATGCGCATCAAGTTCATGGATGATCATATAGGAAAGTTCGATATTTAGATGTAAGCAACCATCGGTTCTAGAAATAGACACCTATGGAGAAAGTATTGGCACATAAAGGACCGATCTTTGAATGTATATCGCATAGGTGTGTATAACTATTGTATACATAGGGTCTATAATATATTAGGGTCTTTGTGACATGTTTAAATTTTAGGGCTTAAGATTTTGTAAACCCTAACTCTAGGTATATGGAAACCCTAAATCTAATGGTTCCCTATAGAAACCCACTAACTCTTGATTTCTAGGATGTGTAGGTAGTCTAGGGTTATAGTGTGAATGGAATTAAATGAAGTCTAGGGTATGACATCATGTATTTAGAGATGGTTAGGGTTTGTACTTAAAAACTTTAGGAATTCATCCTCTAAGATTCCATGAAGAAACTTCAAATTGGCAAATTTGTCTTCATGCTCTTGTTGTTGTATATTTTGCTTGGTGGTACTTGTTGATGGATAATGCATATACAAAATGAAGAAAACAAAATGAGAAGCAAAGCAGCCCTTATGCTTTGGTGAGCATGATGGGAGGAGGGAACTAGAAGGAGTAGCATGCATTTTTTATTTAGTTTGGCATCATGAATAGAAGCATATGATAGTGGCATGTGTAAAAGTCTACTTGATTAAGTTGCTTTGGTAAAAACACCTAGCCTTTATGTTTTGAGAAGCTTGGGACCTCTGTGCATATTATTTATCCATGCATTGTCTAACACTATGTTAGAGGTGGTCATTTTGCTTAGATGGATCATCATGATCCTATTGGGACCATCATCTTGGGAAGATCCCTAAAAAAAGTATTATGACAAGGCTATAGATGAAGGGATGTAGTAGGTCAAGATGTTGTCGCTTAAGGGGAGATATCTATTTCTCTTCAAGTATAAGTTACATACTCATTATAGGGCATGTAGCTAGATGGTTGCATGAAAACATAGGGAATACATATTTAATAACTTTTTCTTTTGGATAAAAGATTCATATGTACATAATCTTGGAAAAGAAGTTGAACATGAAATTTGCTTGGTATATGATATGATGCCTTAGGAAAATGATTTGACCTACTCTAGAAAGAATAAAATGTTGAAGGCTCTCTCGTTAGAATTTACATCTTCAACATCTAACATGATCTCTAGAAGGAAAGTGGTAACTTGGTAATCAAGTTGGATCCTTGGGTACTCTGATAATGTAGACTTGTGTGGAGAAAGACCATGACGATGTTGATGCCTTGTTGAGAAGGTCGTCAATATAAGGTAATTTTGCTGATGGATATCTATTATTGGTTATCTAGTTAACATATTGTTTTTCTACTTAGAGGAATGTTGTAGGTACTCATGATGACAAATGAGGCAAGTTCAACGATGTGGATGGAATACTTGAAGAATATGGAGAGGAGCTCAATCTCTGATACCTAGCAACTATGAAAATCGAGATGTGTTCATCTTGGGATTGGAAAGTAGCACTACGAGAAGATAACCTGAAGGTTAAAGTTAGTACCACGAGATGTAAGATCACTTTCAAGGAAAACTATAATCAGCTTGAACTTTGGGAAGGCTTGACATAATCCCTTCATGAATAAAGACAAGACGAAAGTGATGTGTAAGGTGGATGACCTTGAACCTATTGTGAGAAGATGGCTCTGGACCTGTGATACCAAGAAAGAAAGCATGCTTGGTATAATGAGATGCAAAGGAAAGAGGGAGCCATACAAGCTTTGAGGAACTAATAGCTGAATGAAAGACATGTAAGAGAACTTGTGGAAATCTAGAATCTCCTCTAGATTTGAGAGGAAGTAAAAGAAGTCTCCTTGAATAGGAGTAGGATATTCTCCCTATTTAAGAGGGAGTGATGGTGGATAATTCTTATCCTTATGTGTCATGCACTAGACTAGGACTAATAATCATAAGTCTTAGTGAAGGACATAGGGAGAGAGTGGTGTCTAGAGGATCAGATAAGCATCTAAGACTAGTATTCCTTGAGGATTGGGAATCCAAGATAGGAAGTAGTCTCGTTAACTGACACTCTTTGAGGATATTACAAGTATCTAAGATAAGAGTGGATAAAGAGGACTGATATTATTTGAGGATTCAAGGCTAGGAATCCAATTTAAGAATAATCCTAAAAGGACATACCTTGTGGATATTTGGATGGGGTATGTGCCTTATAGAGGCAGTGCAATATCACACGTAAAGCCTCCCAGCCTAATTCTCTTGAATGAAATAGAGCTTGTCTAGTTAGTCCTTAGGACAATGTTGGTTGAACAAAATGTTGATGCTTATAAGATGGCCTATCAATCCAAATCTTCTTATGAGAAATTTTCAAAGGGAGTAATGTCCTTGTACTGGTTGAACAAATATGAATACCTCCCTAGTTAAGAGGGAGTGTTAAACAATGTAACTAGTTTCAGTTTTCATAATTATCATTTGACTCATGTAATTATGTAATCTCTATGTATTGATCAAAAGAAGAAAGACAATTGTAAAAGAACCCTCTTGTGGGGACTTCCTATGTTGTTACCCTTAAGTATATATGAGATTATCTAGCTGGATGGTCTTGCAAGAAGCTTAGAGCCTTGTTTTGGTCTTGGAAGTCTCCTTTGAATTTGATTTTATAAGAAGAATTTCTCGTGGGATTTCCCCTTGGAGGGGTTTTTCCCTGGCTTGAGCCTATTTCTAGTGTCTCTCTCTTTATGGTTATGGTCTTCATGTTTATGGAATTTATTTGATGATGAGAACATTATCTTAATCAGTAGAATAATAATAATATCACAAGTAAATGTGATGTAATGGAAAAGATGAATTTAAAAATGTTTCCTTTGTCAGTTTTACAACACATAGGATGCCACAGAGATTAAGCCGCAAATAGGACTAAGGTATGCCGCATTAGGCCACAAATGATTCATAGAAATAGGTTGCAAAACTAAGTCACATTAGGCCACAGAACTAGGCCACATTAGGCCAAAAAATATACCACAGTTAGCCTATAGAACGAGGCCTCATTAGGCCCCAGAAGATACCACATTTAGGTTGTAGAAGACACCACATTTAGGCCACAGAACTAGGCCACATTAGGCCCCTTAAGATACCAGAGTTAGGTCACAAAACTAGGCCACATTAGGCTGCAAATGATACCACAGTTAGGCCATAGACCTAGGCCACATTAGGCCACAAAAAATGTACACAAGAAGGCTCGGTCTTGCTCGCATACCTCAGAGAAGATGATTAAAAAATTTTCCTAGAAGGTGAGCGAATAGGTTCAATATATATTTTATTGACCATATAAACAGTTTTGTCTCGTGGTTAGGCTGTCTGGATTATTTTTAGGGGCGGACTTGAGCATAATAGAAATAATAATTTCCTTGAATCAAATTCAAATTCTCTTGCCCCACATTGATTTTGAGCCGCATTATTGAATGAAATAAATACCAAGCTGATTTGAACACATCAATAATAATAATTTTCCTTTACCCAATTTAAATTCACTTTTGGGGCAAGATGGTTTCTTTTAGGTTCAATTGGGCTTCACCTGGGGGTAATTGGATTTTTCTCAGGGAATTTCATCTCGAAGCTACCCCAAATTTCAACAGTCTATTCTTATTTAATATTATGTTAATATAGATTATTTTAAATGTTCAATATCAAATTTTAATTCATTTACAAAATATTGGGTGGATTTCGTTATCTAAACATAGAAATGATTGCTTCTAGTTCAATGATGTATCATATTTTCCTAAATTGCAGCACACAAAAAATTATAAGGAACAAAGTGTGCTTATTTTGTTTATATAAAGCTTCAGAAAATATGAACTTCTACAAGATTTGAATAAAGTGAAAAGAACCTCTAGTTAAGTTTCTATCATAATTTGTTTTTTATCAATAGTTTCCTAAGTTTTCAGGAATCAAAATAATTTTTAAATATTTGTAAGTAAAATTCTTAATTCTACATCTTTAAACATTGCATAAAGTAGTATCTTAGCTTCTTTTCAATTCATCTAAATGCATATTAACTCTAACTGAGATAGATCTATGCCTTATAATATTCATAAGTATTACTATGATAGAGCCTCATTGCTTTTAAATTTGATGCTCTTGGCTATATTTGACCAATTTTATATTTGATTTTAGTATATAGGATAAGTATAAATATGGCAGGTATTGAAATTCCTCTCTCTATGGTGTCTTCTCATTGGTTTATTCAACATCCAACATAGGGTGATTTCCACATTAATATAGTCTTTTCATACAAAAAAACTAAAATGGTCTAGATTGCCTTGCGTTTGACATATGGACATTGTTATTGCAAAATCTAGTAGGCCTAGTGTGTTGTTTTTCCATGATACTGGAATCAAGGTTAGTGTCTTAGAATCACTGACACTACCAATCCAAATATCACAACAAACTACTTTGCACAACGGAATGCAAATAACAGTAAATCAACAAGTGCACAAATATAGGCAACCTTTTACAATTTTCAACAACCCATCTTCATGATATTAACAAACTGTAATACAATTGTCTAAGGCTCCCATACCAATGATAATGGCCCTCATACATCCACTGATACAAGAATATAAGAACAAGATACACTGCCATTCTAACTGATGTAATGCAAATTCACAACTCTTCTTGTCATACCCTGAACACAATGTTTGGTCCTTATGCTCCCAATCTGCAACTCTTTCCTCTATCAATGGTCCTGCTCCTTTAGTTCATTGAAATCGGCTACTCCAAATTCTCTCTATCTAATCGTTAGTCCTTCAACGCATCAAGACATAGAGACTCATGTTGAGTTGTTCACAGCTTCGTTTGTGAACAACTCTCAACTACCCGCTACTGCTCCTCATCTCCATTGGGACTTCTTCCCTATAATGCCTTCCTACGCTACTCCAATGAAGACAACCTTCAAGCCGGAGGGCTGCCACCTATCACTACAACATGTCCTTCTCTTCAATGAACTTGGGCTAATCCAGTTGCTCACTTTGGCCTCCTTCTTCCATCCTTAGAAGATTAGTCGCTAGAGACTCTAATAATCTGCCTCTCCTAGAAGTTCAAGTGGCCTTCCCTGCACTCCACTTAGGGCTCCATTGAGCACCTCCTTACTTCCCTCCAACAACCTTGAGAAACCCAACCACAAATTGTCTAATTTGGACTCTATCCACCTAGCGAAACATCATAAACAAAAGGAGACACCCATACCTAATTTGTGCTCCCTTTATCCTTGGAAACTGTGCACTATTATGAGCTTATGACAGAATTGGTTAGGGAACACATCATCCCTAACCTAATGCTACAAATCCCAGGGTTTACCCTCCAAAACTCACCCAAATAGCTCACTCTTCCTTGTTGAGTATGTGGCCTAGACTAGGCTCCTTTCTAGGGCTCTCTTTCTTCACCAAAAAGAGGTATGAACCCTATAATATCCTTAGAAGGTATGCAACATGAAACATAAGACAAACACTGCCAAAAAAGTCCTCAAACACACACCAACCTGCCCAAATTTCCTCCCTTCATCCTTGGCCTCCTATTTAGGGAAATCGACCCTCCAAAACAGTCTACAAGAGTTGCTAACTCACTCCTCCTCACCTTTGCTTGGAGTTCTCTTCCTTCTTTGACTATTTCAGAGATAGATCAAATGTGATTTGCACTTTGGATGTGCTCCTTGAGCCTCAACGTCACTCTTATTTATATGCTTCTCCTTGGGAGCCAACAAACTATCGTTGGGGCATATTTTAACCTAGAAGACCTGACTTCTTGTAGTGCAAACCCAACCAACACACAAATAAATTATTATCTCCCAAACTACATGGAATCTCTTAGTGCTTCAAGTGGCCCCTTTCTGCTCTAAGGCTACCCTACATCCTTCAAGTGCCAAGTGTCAAAATCTCCTTATATTTTCACACCCACCAACTTGGGTGTAATGCCCACACCTTGGGTTCTAAGCCCACAAACCACTTTTTTGTGCTCATTCCTCCAAACCCTCGAACCCTAGGGCTTGGAGCACCTCCCAAGCTACAAATCTCAATCCTCCCTCTTAGCAAGGGAGGTAATTCCAAAATTAGGAAGTGATTCATAATCACTTCCACTGTTGGTGACACTAGCCCAACTATTGCCACTCATAACTATAGAAAACCTTGTAGCATGAACTATTTCCTTCTCGGAAGTGTCAAACCATTCCATGATTCCTTCTTTCCATTTGTAGAAGCACCCTTGTTCCCTGCTGACCACACACTCTTCTTGGGCTGCACATTTTCCCTTTGAACCTACAAAATCCCTCTATAACTTAGCTCCATCTGAACCTCTGGAACCTAGACCTTCTTCTCTAGAACTTGTACCTATTACTGCTTCTTATTTTCATGATCCATATGATTTCCTGTCAGCCTATATAGACCATACACTCTAACTCAAATCACAACACCTGTAGAGCTAGATCCTTTGGGCCTGAGTCTCACCTTTCAACCCTATAATAACACCTTAAACCCTTCTGATCCGTTTTGAGATATAAAATATGTTATATCTGAGCTTTGTTACATACAATACATCCTGAATTCAAATCAACTAGCCTGACTCCATCCTGAATGACATGACACTTGATCCCCTGATCTCTTGCGTACTCTTGTCACCCAACACCATGTGTAACTTCAAGTCCCACTCAGCTAAATTCTTGAACACATCTTGCGAACCTGCCATGTGATTCAACGCATCACTTTCCAAATACGATGTAGCCTTGTTGATGATACCCTAAAATAAATGAGAGATCAAAGCAAAGTCATCACTCTCCAATCTCCTGGAGAGGTCATCTAACTTGGTAGAAGTGGCGACACCTATAACCTTCTTCTTCTCATCATCTCACTGCTTCTTCCTCAGACACTTCATCAAATAATGACCAAACTCTCTATATTTGAAACACTCAATCTTACTCAAATCCTTGTTTTTTTTCCCTTCATTCTAGCTGCAAGAGCCATATCATCATCAGAAGCTTTCTTGTTTGGATTAAGATCCTCATCTCGCAATTCTTTCTGAATGAATTCATCCCACAACATATTCTAGTATGGAAGCCTGTCCCTGGAAATGATACCCTTGATGAACGACTTCCACTTTGGAGTAAACCCCCTCAAGGCAATCCTCACCCTCTCAAAATCTGAAACAATCTCACTGATCGTGTAAAGCTCATCATGAACCTAAGACAACCTCGTCAAATACAAAGTCACCCCTTTAACCTATATCATCTTGGTAGTCTTTAACTTATCCTGTAATACCAATACTTGGTTCTCGTTCTTATTTTGGAATATATTATGAAGAGCTTCCCCCATCTCATGGGAAATGTTCTTCATAGATAGATGAGGTATTAAGGAATCCTTGACATCTTCTAGGATGATAAACTTTGCCTTCGTATCCAACTATTCATACACTTCGAGCTCCTTAGGGTCAATCAACTTCTTGATTACTTTCTCGATAATGTCCTGGATCCTATGCACCATCAGAACCAACTTAATCCTTTCCTTCCATGCATTATAGTTGGACAACCCTTCCAACCTGTCCTCATACTGTTGACCAACCTACAACATCGACATTGTTGTGAGCCTTTCAACAACAATGTGGCCAACTCCCTCTAAAGTTACTTCGTTATGTACACTCTTATTCACTGACCCTTCAAAGTAGCTTTGATACCTTGTTTTTTTTTCCACGATATTGGAATCTAGGTTAGGTTCTCAGAATCACCGACACTACCAATCAAAACATCACAACAAACTACTTTGCACAACGATTTACAATTTTCAACAACGTAACCTTGTTATATTAACAAACTCTAATACAATAGTTTAGTGCTCCCATACCAGGGATAATGACCCTCATACATCCACTGATACAAGAATACAAGAACAATATACACTTATGGTCTAGCTGATGTAGTGCACAATCACGACTCTTCTTCTCACACCCTGAACACAACTACTGGTCCTTCTGCTCCCAATTTGTAGCTCCTGCCTCTATTAACGTTCCTTCTCCTTTAGGTCATTGAACTTGGCTATTCCAACTGCTCTCTATCAAATCGTTAGTCCTTGAACAAATCAACACATAGAGACTCTTGTTGAGTTGTTCACAACTCCGTTTGTGAACAACTCTCAACTTCCCACTACTACTCTTAAGCTCCTTTGAGATTTCTTCCCTCTAATGCCTTCCCACGTTGCTCCAATGAAGACAAACTTTGGGATAGAGGTCTTCCACATATCACTGTAATATATCTTTCTCTTCAATGAACTTGGGCTGATCCAACTGCTCATTTTTACCTCCTTCTTTCATCCTTCGAAGATCAGTTACTAGAGTCTTTGAAAATTTGCCTCTCCTAGCAATCCAAGTGTCCTTCCGTGCACTACACTTAGGAATCCTTTGAGTACCTCCTTGCTGCCTTCCAACATCCTTGAGAAGCCAAACCAAAAACTATCCAATATGGACTCTATCCACCTAACAAAACATCATCAACAAAAGGAGACATACACACCTTATTTATGCTCCCTTTTTCCTTGGGAGATGTGCACAATTTTGAGCTTATGATAGACCTAGTTAGGGCACATGTCAACCCTAACCTATTGCTACAAATACCCGTGTTTACCCTCCAAAAATCACCCAAACAACTAACTCTTCTTTGATGAGTATGTGGCCTAGACTAGGTTCCTTTCTAGGCCTCTCGACCTCCACCAAACAAAGGTCTAAATACCTGCAATCCCCTCTGAATATTTGTGGTCTTCAACAAAAGACAAATGCTGCCAAAAATAGTCCCCAAACACACACAAACTTGCCCAAATTTCCTCCCTTTAGCCTCAACCTCCTTCCTAGGGAACCCGACCCTCCAAAATAGTCTAGAAGAGATACTAACTCGATCCTCCTCACCTTCGCTTGGATTCCTCTTCCTTCTACGGCTATTTTAGAGATAGATCAGATATTTTTTCACTCTGGATGTGATCTTTAAGCCTCAATGCCACTCTTATTTATATTCTTCTCCTTGGGTGCCAACGAACTATCCTGAGGGCACATTTTAGAATAGCCGACCTGAATTCTTGTTGTGTAAACTCAAGTAGCACACAAATAAATTATTATCTCCGAAACTATATGGTATCTCTTGGGTCTTCAAGTGGCCCCTTGTTCCTCTAAGGGTGTTCTACATCCTCCAAGTGCTAAGTGTCAAAAACGCTTTGTAGTTTCACACCCACTAGCTTGGGTGTAAAGTCCACACCTTGGGTTTTAAGCCCACAAATCACTTTTTGGTGCTCATCCCTCCAAAAAACCGAACCCTAGGGCTTGGAGTACCTCCCAAACTAAAAATATAAACACTCCCTATTAGCGAGGGAGGTACTTCCAAGACTAGGAAGTAACTCATCATCACTGTCATTGCTGGCGACACTAGCCCAACTCCTACCACTCATAATTGTAGAAAACCATGTAGCATGAACTGTGGCCTTCTCGGAAGTGTCACTACCACTGGAAGCCTCTTTCTTCTTCTTCTCCTGAAAGAATTTCATACCATTCCATGATTCCTTCTTTCTAGCTATAGAAGAACCCTTGCTCCCCACTGACCACACACTCTTCTTGGGCTGCACATTTTCCCTCTGAACTTGAAAAATCCCTCAAGAACTCGACTCCCTCTAAACCTATGGAACCTGGACCTTCTTCTATGGAACTTGTACCTAGTCCTTCTTCTTCTTCTCATGATATAAAGGCTTTCCTGTCAGCCTATATAGACCATGCACTCTAACTCCAATCACAACACTTGCGGAGTTAGAGCCTCTGGGCCCGAGTCTCACCTTTCCACCTAGGAATAACACCTCAAACCCCTTCTGCTCCATCGTTGAGACATACAATACATTATATTTGAGCTTTGATAAATACACTACATCCTAAACTCATATCAAGTGGCCTGACTCCATCTTGAATGGAAAGACACCTGATCCCCTGATACCTTTCTGACTCTTGTCTCCCAACACCATGTGAAACTTTTAGTCCCACTGATCTAGAGTCTCGAATACATCCTACGAACCTATCATGTGCATCGACACACCACTGTCCACATACGATGTAGCTTCGTCGATGGCACCCTAAGAGAAATGAGAGATCAAAGCAAGGTCCTCACTCTCTAATCTCCTAGAGAGGTCATCTATCTTAGTAGAAGTGTTGACACCTGCAACCTGCTTCCCCTTATTTTTCTCATCATCTCACTACTTATTCCTCAAACACTTCTTTGAATAATGACTAAAATATTCATAGTTGAAATCCTTAATCTCACTCAAGTGATTCTTTTTCTTTCCCTTCATTATCATTGCAAGAACCACATCACCATCAGAAGTCTTCTTGTTCAGATGAATATTCTTGTCTCGCAATTCTTCCTGAATGAATTCATCCCACAACCTATTATAGTTTGGTAGCTTATCCCTAGTAATAAGCCCCTTGATGAACGACTTCCACTCTAGAGTAATCCCCTTCAAGGAAACCTTCACAATATCAGAATCTGAAACAATCTCACTGATGGCAGCAAGCTCATCACGGACCTGAGACAACCTCGTCAAAAACAAATTCACCCATTTACCATATATCATCTTGGTGGCCTTCAACTTATCCTATAATACCAATACCCAGTTCTCGTTCTTATTCTGGAATAGATTCTAAAGAACTTCCCATATATCCTGGGTAGTGTTATTCTAGGAAAGATGAAGTATTAAGAAATCCTTAACACCATCTAGGATGATCAACTTTTCCTTCATATCCAACTCTTTGTACACTTCCATATCCTTGGGGTCAGTGGACTTCTTGATTGCTTTCTTGACAATGTCCCAAATCCTGTTCACCATCAGAACCAACTAGATCCTTTCCTTACATGCACTATATTTGGAAAACCCTTCAAACCTATCCTCATACCGTAGATCAACATGCAACTTCGATATTCTTGTGGGCCCTTCAACAACAATATGATCCACTCCCTCTTAAGTTGTACTTTATTGTGCACACTCTGATTCACTAGACCTTCAAAGTATCTTTGATATCGAGCTGTTTTTCCATGATACTAGAATTTAGACTAAGGTCATAGAATCACTGACACTACCAATCCAAATATCACAAAAAACTACTTTGCACAGTGGAATATAAATAGTAGTAAATCAACACATGCACAAATATAAACAAATTTTTAATTTTTTCAACAACCCAACTTCGTTATATTAAAAAATGTAATACAACTGTCTAGATCTCTCGTACCAGGGATAATGGTCCTCATACATCCACTGATACAAGAAGAAAAGAACAAGATACACTCACAGTATAGATGATGTAGTGCATAATGAAAAATCTTCTTGTTGTACCCTGAACACAATTGTTGGTCCTTCTACTCCCAATCTGCAACTCTTGCCTCTATTAATGGTCCTGCTCCTTTAGGTCACTCCACTCGGCTACTACAAATAATCTCTAGTTTATCATTAGTCCTTCAATGCATCAACACATAGAAACTCCCATTGAGTTGTTCAGAACTTAGTTTGTGAAAAATTTCCAACTGCCCACTGTTGCTCCTTAACTCCTTTAGGACTTCTTCCCTCTAATGCCTTCCTTTGCTACTCCATTGAAGACAACCTTCGGGCTAGAGGGATGCCACCTATTGCTGAAACATGTCCTTCTCTTCAATGAAATTGGGTTGATCCAACTGCTCATTTTGGCCTCCTTTCATCCTTCAAAGATCAGTGACTAGATTCTTCTACAATATGCCTCTCCCAGCAGTCCAATTGTCCTTCCCTACACTAAACTTAGGGATATTTTGAGCACCTCCTTGCTACCATCCAACAACCTTGAGAATCCCAACCAAAAATTGTCCAATCTAGACAGTATCCACCTAGAAAAACATCATAAAAAAGGAGACATACATACCTTATTTCTGCTCCCTTTGTCCTTGGAAACTATGCACAATTCTAGGCTAGTGAAAAACTTGGTTAGGGAACACATCAAGCCTTACCTACTACTATAAATCCCTGCATTTACCCTCCAGAACTCACCCAAATAGGCCACTCTTCCTTGCTGAGTATGACACATATACTAGGCTCCTTTCTAGGCCTCTTAACGTGCACCAAATAGAGGTTCTTTAATATTCCTAGGGAAAATTTACAGTAAATATGCAAAGCTAACATAGACAAAAAGCCAAAAAATTTAAACACACAGATCAGATCATAGAAATGCACCAAAACTGCGTTGTTGAGCCATTTTATTAAATTATGAAGAGGGTACAATTAGGTGCTAGAAAGAGTGCACCTAGGCTTGCTCAAGGCAAGATGGCTAAGCCAAAATGAACAATAGGAAATCCCCCTCAAGTACGTTGCTTCTTTATCTCCTAGCTCTACACTAAACTGCCCAGAAATACGCTACTAGGTGATAGATCTACTACTAGGGCCTCCTGTAGTGCTTATAAAATTCTGGGAAATTAACCCTAGACTCTCCTCAAAATACCCATAATAAACCACAAAGGAATTGGACTATGGTTGACCCCAAAAATTCGACCCTCTTTGTATTTATGGCTCTTTTGCTGAGAAATTCAGCCCACTTATCTATCATGCTGAAAATTCTCCCAAAAATGACTGCAAACTCCAAGAAAAGGCTCTCCGGGAGTCCTCCTCAAACCTCAAGCTCAAACTTCCTTCACAACTCAGCTCCCAAGTGAGCCTTCTACAAGCATTATGCAGTCCTTGCGTTGCTGGTTGAGTCTCCCCCACGCAAAACTCACACCCCACTACTAAAGAAGGATGGAACTCCCTCGGGCTAACACTCAAAGTCCATCGAAGCAAGGGTTGAGATCTTTGCTCAGAGACACTCGTGTGCTAAACGACATTGCATACTTGGATTCAACTCAAGCGTGTTATGTCAAAGACACAATTTCTGAATAGATGATTGAATGAACAAATGAGTGCCTTCCATTCCTTTTTGTTAATATCCCTCCAACACCATCATGTGGTCCCTACTCAATTTCCTCCCACCGAATTTCCCTCCAAGGCATGCGTATTCTCCATGTGGGCCTAAATTCTCTAAGTGTGGCCCCCACACTCCACTAGGGGCTCAATATTCTCCTTCCCCTCAAATGTTTGAACTTGCATTTTAATAAAAATTAAATATGGGGCCTCTAAAACCACATTTCCAAAGGGTCAACATGAATAAATACAAAATTTACCAAAATTGATATTTCACTTAGCAATAATTCTAAGTGGGAATATCCCAGTCCTCCCCGCTAAAACGTTGCTTGTCCTCAAGCAACTGCAATGAAGGATGCTGAAGTATTTTCTCACCTTCCCAAGTGGCATCCTCATCTGATAGGCTCCTCCATATGATCAATAACTCTTTAATGACCTTGTTCCTCAAATTCATCTCATGAGTATCCAAGATAGCCTCAGGCTCTAGAACTAAGAGCTCCTCATCATTTGTAGGAGGTATCTCGATAGCTGCTATCACCTGCTATCCCAGTGCATTTTTAAGGAAAGATACATGAAAAATGTTGTGTATTCGACTACTTGGGGGTAGCTCTAGCTTATATGCCACCTCCCCAACTCTGTGAGTGACTCTGTATGACCCATAAAAACGAGGTATTAGCTTCTCATCCCCCTTCTTCTTGAGCGATGATTTCCGACATAGCTGAAGCATCAAGAAGGTCAAATCCCCTACCTCAAATTGTCTCTCAACTATGCCCCTATTTGCAGAAATTTTCTGCTAGATCTAGGCTATCTGCATGTTGTCCTTGAGATCCCGTAAAATTTCTTTTATCTCTTGTATCAAATCCTTGGCCTTCGGGGCCTTGCTGTCTCCAAACATCATGTCAGCAAAAAATAATGAATCTCAACCATATAGAGCTTGGAACGAGAACATACCTATGGACATGTGGTATGTGGTGTTGTATCCGTACTCTGCCAGATGTAACCACCATATCCATGCTCACTAATGGCCTATCACATAGTTATGCAAGTATCCCTCCAGCCATTTGTTGACTATCTCCGTCTCCCCATCTTTTTGAGGGTGATATCTAGTGCTCAGAGTGAGCTTAGTGCCCACCAGTCAGAATAACTCTTGCCAAAATGCCCCCATGAACCTGCTGTCCCTGTCACTGATAATGGCCTTTGGAAGACCATGTAGCCGAAACACCTCCCTAAAAAACAATTCGGCCACCTGTGAGGCCAAGTACTGGGCTGAGATGGCAAAGAAATGCACAAAATTTGTCAGCCAATAAACCACCACGTAAATGAAGTCCCTGCCCTATATTATGGGAAACACGATAATGATGTCCATCGATATACTCTCCCATTTACCCTCAGGGATAGGAAGAGGTTGTAGCAACTCGGCAGGGTGTGACTGCTCACCCTTGTTCTTCTGGCATGTGTTACACTCCATGACATGCCTCAAAACATCATCCTTTAGACCCCTCCATGCATAACACTTCCTGATGGTCCTGTAATTCTTTGTGAACGGCTGGTGCCCGGCTAGTGGTGAGTCATGGGAAACCTGTAAAATCTTCTCCCTCAGTTGGGAGTTAGGCACCAAGTAAATCGGCCTGTGTAGTAAATCACCTAGTACATCACCCTATACCGATCATCTATCACTGACCCATCAAGGACCTTACATGCAAATCGGTCCTTGGAGTACTCCACCAGTAATTTCACCCTCCAATTCGGGGCCATGCCCATCATCGAAAGGGAAACCAGTCTCCTAGACAACGCATCTGCCACCATGCTGTTCTTCCTTTTTTACATAATCGATGTCAAAGTCATATGCTTGGAGCTTACTCACCCACTTCTACTGCCTCTCCTACAACTTCTTATGCTCCAAGGGAAACTTAAGGCTGTTGTGGTCGGTCTTGACCCTAAACCGATTCCCCACCAAGTACTGTTTGAACTTGGCTAGCACATGCATGATGGCTAGCATCTCCTTTTCATAAATAGAATACAACCTCTCATGGGGAAATAACTTCTGACTCTCAAAAGCTATGGGGTGCCCTCCCTGCATCAAAACTGCACCAATACCCTCTCCGGATGCATCACACTCCAACACAAAGGGCTGGGTGAAATATGGAAGTGCCAATATGGGACAACTACTCATGGTCTATTTGAGGTGATCAAAAGCCTCCTGCACTATCTCCATCCACTCAAAATCCCGCTTCTTCGTCAGATTAGTGAGGGGTGGTGCCAACTGAGAGAAACTCTTTACAGAATTCTTGTAGTAAGTGCAGATGCCCACAAATCCTCTCAACTTTGTAACATTCCTCAGCTTTGGCCAATCACATATGGCCTTGATCTTCTCCTCGTGGAATCTAACTCCATCCTCCCCAATGATGTGCCCTCGGTAGAGCATCTATGTCAAGCCGAACTTGCACTTCGACAACTTCACATAGAACTATTGATCCTCCAGTATTTGCAACACTGTCTCTAGTGCTGTAAGTGGTCTTCCCATGTCCGGCTATAGAACAAGATTTCATCAAAGAGCACCAACACAAACTTCCGCAACTGCCCATGAAACACATGGTTCATGCAAGACAGGAAAGTGGCTGGTGCATTGGTTAGGCCAAAGGGCATAACCAGGATCTCGAAGTGCCCATAATGGCACCTAAAAGTGGTCATAGGGATATCCTAGTCCTTCATCCTGATCTGGTGTTACCCTGAGCATAGATCGATATTGGTGAAGAATTCCCCCCCTCGCCCCGCGCCCCCAGCTCATTCATCAACTCATCTATGCATGGTATGGGGTAGTGATTCTTCATGGTCTTCTTGTTTAGGGCCTTGTAGTCAATGCACACCCGTAGGGACCCATACTTCTTCTTCACTTGAACAACTGATGAAGCAAAAGGGCTAGAGCTAGGCCTAATGTGCACAAGTGTCAATAACTCATGAATAACGCTCTTTATCTCATCCTACTATGCCTTGGTATGTTGGTAAGGAGTAGTGATCATTGCCTGTACCCCCAGCTCCAACTCAATGGTATCCTCAAATCCCCGGTTAGGTGGTTGAGCTGACGGTATGTCTCTAAACACTATCGGACACCTCTTCAAAATGGCCTGTATATCTAGGTGTGGTGGTTTGGCCTGACCTCCAACCTCTCAAATCATCAACTCCACAACCCACTCAATTTCCCTATGTCTTAGGTATGCCTCCATCCTGTGGGCTAAAACAGTCTGTGGAGGGTATGAATGCATACCCCGTAGAAAAACTGGTTTGCCATCTGGTCCTACGAACTCCATCTCCAACCTCTTTAAGTCAATAGTGACTCTGCTAAGAGAATAGAGCCATCAGACACTCAACACCACATTGGTGTCCGACACATCTACCATGAAGAAGTGATATGTCCTTGAGTAGTTCCTCGATGGTTACTGTCAGAGCTGGAACATAGTGTGTGCACTGCATGGTTCTATCACCTGGCACCGGAACTGAAAAACCTAAAACTCCTTGGTTGTTATACCCCTCCTCTAGACCATCTGTGCATCCTTGAAGTTATGGGTAGCCCCACTATCTACTAAAACCGAAACACGCTGCCCCTGATCCTCATAGTAAAAAACTTGGGTACCCCACATAGAGATGCAAGGACCCCTCCTGAAGGAGAAAAAGTAGCTCCCCCCGGTGGGGGTGGTCGTGGTGGCCCCCTATTTGCCAGCCCTGCACTATCATCTCCACCCATCTCCAAGTACGCATCATCCTCCCCATCATTGTTAGAGAAAACCTCAATGTAGTGGGCCTTTCCCACTGCACATCTATGACCTAGAGCCCATGGTTCATGACAGCTAAAAGATAACTTCCTCCTTCGGAGGTCTCTTCATGTCTCCTCATCCATATGAAAATTCCCCTGGTTGGTGCTCAGTGGTGGGGCTTTGGTGTCACCTCCCTTCTATGGGTAGGGAGTGTGTGGGGGAAAAGGTGCCCTAGTCTTGGGGATGGACCCAAGAAAGTCCCTAACGCAAGTCACTACCTCTTGTAAAGTTAAAGGTCTGCATGACTTCACTAGTCCATGCAATGGCTCCAACAACCCCTCAATGAAAGTGTACACCCTCCTAGCCTATGAGAGGTCTGGCACCATAACTAAAACCATAAAACATTATGATATGTAGTGCTCCAGCTGGCATGTTTGTCTAAGGTGAGTCAACTCTCTGAAGTGAGCCTCCGGATCCCTTCTATTAAAATGCTCCACCACTCTCTGGGTGAAGTCCTCATATGAAGTCACACTAACATGTCCTAATGTGGATAGGCCATGAAACCACCACTCATGTGCTTCCCCTTCCAAGTGTAGGGTAGCCATTTTGATGGCCTCCATCTCTATCACCCGATTAAGTTGGAAATAAGTATTCAACTTCTGCACCCAAGCTCGAGTTGTGCTCTTGGAAGAACCGCCATATGTGGGAACATACATCCTCCCAACAATGTGTTGTAGCTTTGAGTTCTGCGAATGCTTCCCTCCATTGTACCTTCCCTTCTCATTTTGTTTGAGCTGAAAATAATCTGTGAATTACAGGGCTACTTTAAAATCCTTCCCCATGGCTTGCCATAACCTGAAGAAATCCTCCATGGACATTGTCTCATCTGGTCACCCATGTGCATTGGGTGTTGATGGTAAGAAAGAAGGCAACATGGTTCTATATGGCCTACTATAAGTTGGTGGGTGAGTGGCCAGTGAAGGATGGTCGTACTGTTGTGAGGCTCTCGATATCTCTCCAAAAAGGAACTCACGATGGCGGCCCTTGTCCCTATTTTTCTGATTGATCTCCTCCATCATCTCCTTCTATTCCCTATACATTTCATTCAACACCTTCAAGAGGCTATCGAATGTTGCATCTTCCTTGCTCCTTGGTTCCCCCATCTTTGCTACCATGACTATCTTTCCTCCTGCCTCCAAATCAGGAGTAATTTCCAACTCCCTTTCTCTACTCTTATACATTTTCCTTTGGTACGCAATGCTTTTTCTATCCTCTGGTGTCATAGAATTTCTTCTCCCACAGGCTGAGTCAATTCTATGAGATCTGATACCACTGTAATATTCCTAGGGAAAATTTATAGTAAATATGCAAAGCAAACATAAACAAAAATCCACAAAATTTAAACACAAGAATCAGATCACAAAAATGCACCAAAACTGAATTGCTGAGCCATTTTATTAAATTCTAAAGAGGGTAAAATTAGGTTCTGGAAAGAGTGCACCTGGGCTTGCTCAAGACAATCTGGCTAAGCCCAAATGAATAATAGGAAATACCCCTCAAGTAGGTTGTTTCTATGTCTCCTGGCTCTATGCCGAACTACCTAGAAATATGTTGCAGGGTGATAAGATCTACTGCTAGGGCCTCTTGTAGTGCTCAACAAATTATGAGAAATTAACCCCAGACTCTCCTCAATATACCCATAATAACCCACGAAGGAATTGGGCTATGGTTGACCCCATAAATTCAGCCCTCTTTGTCGCTATGGCTCTTCTGCTCGAAAATATGGCCCACTTGTCTATCCTACTGCAAATGCTCCCAAAAATGACTACAAACTCTAAGAAAAAGCTCTCCTAGATTCCTCCTCAAACCTAAAGCCCAAACTCCCTTTACAAATCAAGTCCCAAGAGAGCCTCCTACAAGCACTGTGCAGTCCCTGCACTGCTTGCTGAGTCTCCTCCACACAAAACTCACGCCCCACTACTGGAACAACTGGAAAAGGATGGAACTCCCTCCTTGGGCTCTCACTTGAAGTCCACTGAAGCAAGGGTTGAGATCTCCTCTCGGAGACACTCGTGTGCTAAACATCATTGCAGACTTGGATTCAACTCAAGCGTGCTATGTCAAAGACAAAATTTCTGAATAGATGATTGAATGACCAAATGAGTGCCATCCCTTCCTTTCTATCAAGATGCCTCCAACACCCTCATGTGAGCCCTCCTCGATTTCCTCCCACTGAATTTCCCTCCAGGGCATGTGTATTCTCCATATAGGCTAAAATTCTCCAAGTTTGGTCCCCACACTCCCATAGGGTGAGGTGGTTTAGCCTCGGTATGTCCTGGTTGGTTCTTTTGGTTTGACTCCCACATTCATGCTTGGAATATGGCATGGGGGTGAATGGCTGAAGAGAGATTTGGCTCAGCCATTCTGTGGTCGGGTGGAACATGGCAGTCCCATCTCAGGTTCGGATTTTGCATCATTAATGAGAGGTTATTTCTCCTTGTATTTCTATGAGTATTATACTATATGCGGATCATATGGCTGTGATTTCATTGGTATTTTTGCTAGTTATATATGTGTTTCATGACAGTGGCTATGCATGGCTCTCATCGTGTTTTTACTTGTAAATGAATGGACAATGTACCTATGGCCTAATAGATGATAATGCGGCAAATGATATGAGGGAACAATGATTCTTAGCGATTCTCAGATAAGTATGAGATCCCTATGCTAAAATATGTTGTTTACACTTGTAGATTACATATTTGTGATATGTTTGACGAAATACTTGTTATGGCTACTAGGGGTTTGGTTAAGAGCTTGTTCAACTAAGTGCTTTTGCATCATTGTTTCCCTATTATTTTACTGTTCTGAAGATGCCATTCAATTCTAGGCAGTGACCTAGGCTATGGGCCTGAAAAAGTGGCTTAAATCCTAGGGACGCTGGCACAGAAATAGACAAAATAGTCCCTAGATGCTGACATGCCTATAACATGAGAGCGCACATAGCCTCCTAGATGCTGACAGACCTATAACATGAGAGTGTCGAGAGGTAAAGTGGTCAAAAACTTCAATGGGACCTAGGGGTAAGCTTCCTGATGTGTTGGGATGGTTCTCAGGGGTCCTGTAGCTGATGTGGAAGGTCTGTATGTTGTGTCTCCATCGATTCCATTTCCTTAACGTCACATAGGAGGTGGAATCTAATCATAGTAGCCTCTCATCGCATGTTTACCCCGGTTGGACGGTTACTTGGGTAGATGTGGGAGGAGGGTGTTACAAAGTGGTATCAGAGCATGGTTCACCCCTCAGACTAGATGGGTTGTGTGTTGGTCATGCATGCATGTCGGTTTCATTTGTGCCTCTTATGCTTGCATTCCATGTGCTTGTTGCATTGCATGGTGTTGATCATGGTTGTAGTGATGTCACCAAGTGGAGGTTGAGCGTGTTGTTGTGGGATGCATCGTCATGAGTGTATGATTGGTTACATGTTGTTATATGTCACTTACATGTATCATTTTTGTACACTTGGTTATATTCTTGTATGCTTGGTTGCATGTATCATTCTTGTAAGATTGGTTTCAAGTATTTTTCACTTATGCTTGATTGTATGCGTTCATGTGTGTGTGTGGTTGATTACGCATTGCTTATGCATGTTGATGTTTGCATGTGGCCATGTGTATAGTGGCGTAATGGTTGTTGTCATGCATGAGGTCATGGTATGTGTAATTGATATGATCATACATTGATGACTAGACTCTATATAGAATGATGCTTATGTGTTGATGCACTTATTTGTATATGCTGTTATGATTATGTTATACATGTATCACGCTAATTTGTTGACATTGTAGACAAGGCATCCTCCCCGAGTTATGCTAAGGTAAGTTTGTTTATTGTGATTTGGTTTAGATGACATAGTATACCTTATAAGAAAGAGATCAAATGGCTAGCAAGATGGTAGAATATAAAGACTCTCCCTATGAGTTATATGAATAGTGTGGTGTTGGAAACTCTTCTGATTTGGCAAACACATTGAGAAGTTTGAAGGAAGAAATAAGGAGTTGTAAGGCAGACAATGGGAGGATCATACAGGCACAAGAGAAACAAGTAGAGGTTAATTCTTTACTTCTTAATATTTTGTCAGAATTGTAGCGACAAGGGCCACTTCGGATCAACCATGGACATGTGGACAAAACTAATAGGGCATATGGTAGTAGTTCTTATGGTGTTCACATTTCAGATGGAGATGACACTATTATAGATGACAGGTTGTTGGATACTCTGGATAGGAGAGGTGATGGATACATGTATTGTTCTCATTCTGGTTTAGATAGATATCATGATCATCATTGTTATCATCCTTACAGGAGGAGTGATAGGGGGTACTTTCTAGATGAGTTTAAGAAAGCGAAGCCACCTACTTTTGATGGAGATGTGAAGAAGCTAGAAGATGCAGAGGCTTGGATACTCAGGATGACAGAATTATTTGAGTTGCATACTTACACAGATAACATGAAGGCCAGAGTAGTGAGGTTTCAGCTTGAAAGGTAAAACAAAAATTTGGTGGGAAGATGTGAAGTGGGTTAGAGACATCAGGACAAATGACTTGAGTTGGCATGAGTTCAAGAGGCTTTTCAAGAAGGAATACTTTTCAGAAAGGTACTACGACAGTAAGGCCAAATATTTGTATGAGCTAAAGATGGGATAAATGACAGATGAAGAGTACACGACCAAGTTTTTGGAGCTATTGAGGTATGTTCCATATATTAAAGATGAGAAGGCTAAAGTTCAATGATTTGTTAGTGGATTTCCATTAGCATTTAGAGATTGGATTGAGTATGATGAGCCTCAGTCACTTGAGGAAGTTGTTGGGAAATTGAAGCATTGTTGTGAACAATCAAAGCGTAAGAATGAATCTCATCAAGGATAGAAGGGAAAAGACAAAGGTAAAGGTAATTAGCATCTGAAAAGAACAAGGCCTCATAATTCATATGAGAAAGAAAATGTGGCACCACAAAAGAGGTTTAATGCAGGTAGACAGGGACATGGGTCACAACAACAACATAGAGTTGAGGGTATTGGTCGGTTGGAGTGCTGGAAATGTGGTAAGGAGCATCTTAAGATATATTTTCCAGAAAATTAGTGTGGTAGGCCTCAGATATATAGTGTGCGAGAGGCACAAATTTTTGGGATGTTGGTTAGATCATTCCTTGTATTTAAGCAACATTAGATGAAAAACATGCAGACCATCAGGAATCTATCATTGAGATGGAAGATAAGATTTGTGATCAAGCTATTTCTATTTTGATTGACCCTAGATTTAATTATAGCTATGTTAGTCCTGACTTGGTGAATAAGTGTGGTTTGAGTAAGGAATTTCATGCAAAGTCTTGGTTAGTGCAGTTGGATACAAGTACAAAGAAGTGAGTTCATCATTGGGTAAGATCTTGTGCATTTGATTTGAATGGTATGCCTACCATAACACATTTGAATGTATTATTGTTGGGATGATACAGTAAGTTGTTAGGCATGTATTGGTTGTATATTCATAGAACCAAGGTAGATTGTTATGACAAAGCCATTGAGTGTGTTGATGACAATGGGGAACCAAGAGTCTTACAGGGAAAAAAAAATCCACATCAATTAGGATGGTGACAGCTATGCAGGAAAAGCGTAGTTGTAGGAAAGGGTGTATTTTATTTGCAGTGCACATTTCTAGTGACAAAGGTAAGGAAGTTGAGGATGCATATGTGTTGAGCAGATACCTAGTTCTACAACAGCTTCAGGATGTATTTCCTAAGGAAATTTTAGAGTTTCCACCTCATAGGGAGGTATACTTTTCTATTGAGTTAGTGCCAGGGGCAACTCTAGCATCAATGACACCTTACAGGATGATCACTCCAAAGTTGGTTGAGTTGAAGTTGTAGTGAAAGGAAATGTTGGAAAAAAGATACATTAGACCAAGTGTATCACCTTGGGGCGCACTCGTATTATTCGTGAAGAATGAAGATGGTACTCTTAGATTGTGCATTGATTACATGCAGTTGAACAAGGTGACCATCAAGAACAGGTATCTATTACCAAGGATTGATGATTTTTTTCGATTAGATGAAGGGAACAACAATGTTCTCTAAGATCCACTTGAGGTCTGGATATCACCAGGTACGCATCAAAGAGGAGGAAATTTACAAGACAAATTTCCGAACCAGGGATGGGAATTATGAGTTTGTTGTAGTTCCATTCGATTTGACTAATGCTCCAGCTACATTTATGTGCTTGATGAATAGTGTGTTGCATTCGTATTTGGATAATTTTGATATTGTGTTCATTGATGGCATATTGGTATATTCTAAAAATGATGAAGAGCATGCTGAAAATTTAGCAACAATGTTGATGGTGTTGAGAGAGCATTAGTTGTATGTTAAGCTTAGCAAGTGTAGTTTCTTTCAGACTGAGGTACATTACTTGGGACATGTTGTCTCCAAGGAGGGAATTGTAGTATATCTAGAAAAGATAAGGGCCATCATGGAGTGGGTAGCTCCTAAAAATGTGGATGAGGTGAGATCTTTCATGGGGTTGGCAAGCTATTATAAGAGGTTCATCAAGAACTTGTCACATATTTATTATCCTATTACATCATTGCAGAGGAAAGGTAAGAATTTTGAATGGACAAAGGTGTGTGAGGCTAGTTTTGAGTAACTTAAGCAGTTGTTAACACATGCACCAGTGCTACATATTGCAGATCTAGGTAAGGAGTTTGTAGTGTGCACATATGCTTGCAAGAGAGGACTTGGTGGAGTCCTTACGCAGGAAGGACAAGTGGTATGCTATGAGTCGCAGAAACTAAACAAGCATGAGAAAAACTACCCAACGATCATACAAGCATTGAAGATGTGGAGAGACTATCTTCTTGGCAGGAGGTTTGTACTTATGAGTGATCACATTGGGTTGAGGTATTTGTTTAACCAATTGAATCTAAATGCGAGGAAAGCTAGATGGTTGGCTACGATCAGTGAGTTTTAATTCGAGATTAGGTACATAAAAGGAAAGGATAACATGGTCACAGATGCTCTTAGTAGGTGAGTATAGGTAAATCACTTAGCAGCTATGAGCTCCTATGTGATAGACTTACATGATAGGATCTTATAGGCAGGTTAGAAAGATGTCAGGTATATGGAGATTGTGCACAAGTTACAGTAGAGTACTGGTACAGGTAAAGTTACATGTGGTGGTACAAGTACAGGTACAAGTGTAGGTGCACATGATATGGATTATTGCCTTACAATAGATGGATTGGTCAAATTCAGAGACATGATATATGTGCCAGATAGCAGTGAGCTCAAGAAGGTGATCTTGAGAGAGTTTCATGTGAAACCATATTCGGGTCACCAAGGTTATCAAAAGACATTGATTACAGTGAAGAAATTTTATTATTGGCCGAATCAGAAGAGGGATGTAGTAGAGTTTGTGGCTAGGTGTTTCGATTGTCAGTGTGTGAAGGCAAAGTGTAAGCATCAAAGTGGACTTCTACAGCTGATTGCGATTCCAGAGTGGAAATGGGATGTTATTTCCATGGAATTTATTATAGGTTTTCCGAGGACAATGAGACAACACGATTCCATCATGGTTGTTGTGGATATGTTGACAAAGGTTATGCACTTCATTCCTGTGAAGTCTACATTCTCAGCTAGCGATGTAGGACAAGTATGCATCCAAGATGTGGTTGGATTACATGGTGTTCCAAAGAATATTGTGTTAGACAGGGATGAAAAGTTCACTTCCAAGTTATGGAAGGAGTTATTTGTAGGTTTGGGCATAGAGTTGGCCTTTAGAACATCTTATCATCCGCAAACAGATGGACAGATAGAGAGGGTCAAAAAGATATTGGAGGACATGTTTAAGATGTACATGATGCATCAACAGTGAAAGGGAAGTGTATCTTCCACTGGTAGAGTTCGCTTACCACAATGGGTATCAGGAATATTTGAGGATGAGTCTGTTTAAGGCATTGTATGGGCAGAGTTGCAATACTCCCATCAGTTGGAGTGTTCCAGTTAACAGGGTGTTGATTGGACCGAACATGTTGGCGGACATGGAATAGGAAATGTAGGTAATCAAGAAGAATATAAAGGCAACACAGGATAGGAAGAAGAGATATGTATATTGGAATAGGTTGTTCAAGGAGTTATAGGTTGGGGAATAGGTGTATTTGTGCATAAAACCAAAGAAGATCCTCTTGCAGATGGGTCATGTGCCAAGATGGTACCATGGTTTTGTGGACCCTTTAGTATCATTGAGAGGATTGGACCAATAGCCTATCGACTTGGCCTACCTCTGACAATGAAATTTCATGATGTTTTCCATGTGTCATTGCTTAAGAAGTATGTTAAAGACGTTGATCATGTAATTGACTAGTTTGTATTGTAGGTGGAACTAGATGGAGAATTCTAGCTAGAACCTCAATGTATATTGCAGAAAAAGGTGCTCATCCTCCAGAACCAAGCAATCGAGCAAGTTAAGGTGTAATGGAATCACTTTGGGCCTGATGAAGCTACATGGGAGATGGCGGATCAGATGTGGGCTATGTATCCTTCTTTGTTTTCTAGTTGAGGTAAAGCAATTTTGATATGGTTTTTTGGTATATGTATTTGGTACATGTTTGATGATGTTTTGGTATATGTACATATGTATATGGATGTAAATATTGCCATGAGATATGTTATAAATCTCTAATAAGTGATATTGGTGTCATGACATTATGTTGTCATGTTGGTTTTCTTTTTAGCAGGGTGATCATTGTAAATACTGCATTGAAATATGTTATAAAGCTCCATGGGCAGTATGTTTGTTTTTTAGCGGTTTTGCTGAGGTATAGATGTGGCTAAACACCGAGGACAATGTATCCCGGGGAGGGGGGGGGGGGTTTCTGTAACAACCCTAGTGAAAATTCCATGTAATAAAAGTTAATAATGGCAAAAATAATAACCACGGTTGATGAGACACTTATTACAAGCTAAATGTTGGGCAAGACATCCTTGTGTGGGTGTTCATCGGTTTATTATGACTAAGGAAATTGGAAAAGGCAATGGCTAAGACTTTGGAAAGGAAAAATGGATTTTTTGGCACATTTATTTATGAAAATATTGGAAATTAGGAGAAAATGGAGGTTAAAGGTCACATGTTGCATGTGAGGAGGAAAATGAAGGAAAATAATGGAACATGAAGAAAACAAAGTCCTCATTAATAAAAAGGATTTTGAGGATCACTTGGTAACCCTTTTTTCAGTTCAATTTTGTTCAGTTAAGTTTTGGAGCTCTCTCATTATTCTCTCTCTCTCTCTCTCTCTCACTCTTGGACAATTAGAGTTTTCTTGGAGCATTTTGGCATTGGATCAAGAAAGGAAAGGAAAGCAAGAGGAAGCAAAGATCAAGTAGGGAAAGGCATGATCAAGCACCTACAATGAGATTCTTTGTAGGTATCGATTTGCATGTGTATTTTCCTTGCTAGATGTGGCATGGATTGTACTACATGTGGTTCTTTTGTTGTTATGGCATGGGTTTTTCCAGGTGTGACAATGTTTTAGCCTAGCCTTTCCATTTTCGGATAGCCATGGTGTGTTGGGGTTCTCATGTTTTGGTTAATATGGATTTATGGATGGATTCAAAGTTGAGTGAGGTGGATATCTGAATGATAGAGCACATGGCCTAGTGGTCCCTGAACCAGACTTTCGATCACGGTAAAGCCATTGGCCTAGTGACCCCTGAGCCAGACTATGGGTAGCTGTAAATCCAGGATTGTGTTGCCTCGCTGGGCCTAGGAATCCTTGCTGGTGAATGGCATGATATACAGTAAAACCAAGCGGTGGTTTTCTCTCTGTTGGGCCTAGTAATCCTGGGTTTGGGATATGCAGTAAAGCCTAGAGAGCGGGTCTCAGTTTAGGTTCTAGTGATCCAGTTTTGGATTGCAGTAAAGCCTGAGAGATTAGGAGACGGGAAAATTCCTCACGATGTAGGTGGATAAATCCAGTGGCATCCATGCTTATTTTGGCTTAGTGATGGGGTGGAGATCATGGTAAGGCCTGTTATGACATGTTTATTGTGTTGGCCTAGTGATCCGAGATGGATCACGATAAAGCCTAGTTTCTATTGATGAGGGTGAGGTAGTTTAGCCTCGTTATGCCCTAGTTGGTTCTTTTGGTTTGAGTCCCACATTCATGCTTGGAATATGGCATGGGGGTGAATGGATGAAGAGATATTTGGCTCAACCATTCTATGGTTAGGTGGAACGTGGCAGTCCCATCCCTATTTTGGATTTTGCATCATTAATGAGAGGTTATTTCTCCTTGTATTTCTATGAGTATTATATTGATCTTTATGTGGATAATATGAATGTGATTTCATTAATATTTCTGTTGTTATTATGTTGGTTATATATGTGTTTCATGATATTGTCTATGTATGGCTCTCATCATGTTTTTACTTGTAAATGAATGGACAATGTATATATGGCCTAATAGATGATAATGCAACAAATGATATGAGGGAACAATGGTTCTTAGAGATTCTTAGATAAGTATGAGATCCATGGGCTTAAATTTGTTGTTTACACTTGTAGATTACAAATTTGTGATATGTTTGACGAAATTCCTGTTATGGCTATTAGGGGTCTGGTTAAGAGCTTGTTCAACTAGGTTCTTTTGCATCATTGTTTACCTGTTATTTTATTGTTCTAAAGATGTCATTCAATTTTGGGCAGTGACCTGGGATTTGGGCCTGAAAAAGTGGCTTAAATCTTGGGGATGATGGCACAGAATTGGACAAAATATTCCTTGGATGCTGGCATGCCTATAACATGAGAGCGTCTAGAGCCTCCTAGACACAGGCAAGCCTACAACATGAGAGTGTCCAGAGGTCAAGTGGTCAAAAAATTCCATGGGACCTAGGGGCAAGCTACTTGAAGTGTTGGGATGGTTCCCAGGGGTCCAGTAGCTGATGTGGAAGGTCTATATGTTGTGTCTCCATTGATTCCATTAACTTAAGGTCACATAGGAGGTTGAATCTAATCATAGTAGCCTCTCATCGCATGTTTTCCCTGGTTGGCCCGTTACTTGGGTAGATGTGGGAGGAGGGTACTACACCACCTTGTGATGCTCATTCCTCCAAAACCCCAAACCCTAGGATTTTGAGTACCTCCCAAGATACAAGTCTCAACATAGTGCAAAGCCCCACTAGGAAAATCTAGACCTTAGGCCAACAAGAGATTGGCCATCATTGTCATCTCAACGATCTTTCTTTAGTTGTTTAATGGTGAATTAAACCACAAGGAAGACTTCCATATATAGATCACCTAAAGGATATTTGACAAGGGTTCAAGGTGATGCAAGGTCTACTGGTTAGGGATAAGGTACTAATAGAGCCAAGAAGGCTATGATATTCTTTCCCTGGGTTCAAGTACTTTATCTTTTGACCACTAAAATAGGTTAGGAATCCATTTTGAGTTAGTGCTTCATATATATTCAATAATGTGGCATGAAATTTCATATAATAGTGAGAAGAAATAGGCTTACAAGTATAAATCAATAAAGAAATACGGTTATCAATTAGGCATGCAAGGTTTAAGACATGCAATTGAGTTTCTATGGCTAAAACATGCATAAAAAAGCTGATAGAAAATATGGTGTCAACCCTAGTATTAGGGTTTTATTATGCAATTAATGCTATATCTTTCTTTTATACAATTATTAAATTCAATTCCTATAAATAGGAAAATAACACATCAAATAAAATTACTATTTAGCAAAATTTCAAGAAAACTCTAACCCTAATAATATATACCTATAATTTAGAGAGAAGAGAGAGAAAATAATCATAGAGGAAATTTTGATCAACACCTACTAGGTTAGTGACTTAATATAAATGGGAAACGAAGTCTCTTAGGGAAAATTTAATGAATATGACCTCGATGAAGAGGTTGAGAGGGTAAAATCCCTTTCTTACAAATCCTAACGAATTCCTTTGATGGGAGACTTTAAGGTCAAGAGATGTGCATGTCAAAGTTATCTTGAAGGATTCAGGGAATGCAACTTCACATAGCATAAGGAATCAATATTTCAAGATAAATATTGCAATTTAAATATGGAACACAAAAACCCCAATTCAGATTAATGTTTTCACTACAACAAACGCCCTCCAAAATTTTGCCTAGATCTAAATTTTGGAGCCTCCTTATGGTCATGCCATCCTTCATTTAAATTCATTAATGTCATGCTTAGTCATGTTGTTCACGTGTTCAATTCTTCCTTTGAGAATTCTAAGTGTCGAAAAGACTTGCTTTTACATGCTTAACCTGTGATGTCTGCATAACGAATAATTTCTGAGCAAGCCTAGTAGTCAATGTGTACCCTTTCAAGTCAAGCACTACATAATGACTAATCACAATGACCGTGCAATTCCTAATGATAGCGACTGTGCAGCTCATAGTGACAAAGTCTGCACAATTTGTGTGGATAGTGCCTGCGCAATTCTTCATGACAGTGCTTGCACAGTCCCTAGAGACAAAAACTACACAATCCTTATATACAGTGACAATGTGAGTGCATCCTCTGCAAATCGTGATTGCACACTCTTTGTTGACAGTGAGAGTATATTTCTTCAAGTCAGTCAATTCACTTTTGGCTCCTAGTTCCCTGACATGCACCAAACGCTCTCACCAATCTTAACTCTAATTGCATCTCTTCTTTCCCTATGTGAAGGATCCAGTCCAGAGCTCATCTTCACATTTATCTTTCACTTTTGATCTCTATGCACTATTAGAATATAAGGAGCATTCACTCATTTGTGGTTGCAAATGCCTCATCATTTGGGTGGGTTACTCAATTGTTGCTTTTTCTTTCACAAGTGTTGCTCTCGCTTTCTTTTTCTCTTACATGTGTCATTTTTTATTTCTCTATCTTTTACAAGTGTCTTTTTTTCCTACTTTCATTCTTTCATGTGTCACTTGTGTTTTCTTTATAAGTGTCGTTCTCACTCTTGGATGTGTTTTTTTCACTTGTTTTCATACGTCTTAAGAGCACCATGGCACACCTCCTAGAGGAAACCCCAAAACATTTTCTTGCACTAGATTATGGTATTCATTATTAGAATATGTGTTAGACACTTTCCTATGGCATAGTGCACCTTTTGGTTGCAGTCAAAACTTGTATCATCGCTTGTCACAATCTTACGTTTTAATTGTCGCACTCAGAAACAAGTTTCGCTTTGTTATCATTTCAAGGTATACATGTTGGTGTTGGATATTGTATATTTTTTTACCTTGTATTTGATTGTATACATGTGTGTGATATTTTTTGGGACTTGTTTGGAAGTCTTTCTCTCTCTTATTCCACTAATCCCACACTTAGCCATTTTGGAGCTCTTCTTGACCCTTCCATCAGGCGCAAGTTATAAAATCACTAGCCCTCTACCAAGGAATGAACACTGCACATTCAAAAGCCTTAGTGATGAAACCCTTATCTCTTGGACCTACGAAATGATCCTTTCTTGAGGACAAATATCTTTATTTCACAATGAGCACCTTCAGAGCATAATCACTAGAAACTTGTTGCTTGTACTGCGTCACCGCACAAAGCCTTGATGTTCTATATTGTGCATTGAGAAATTATAGTTGAAAAAAGGAATTATTCATCCCCTTGCAATGGTAAACTGTGTAATACAAATACTCCCTTCCTTTCATGGTACAATAAGCATCTCCTAAGAAAAGTGACTTAACCTTTTATTACTTACCTCTATCCTCTGCACAATCCTTTCATCAAGTGTGCCTCCTATTTCACATTGCACAATTCTAGTGGAAAATAGTTCCATCTCTAGGTCATTGCTGAGATCAACTGTGCAATCCTTGGATTCTTCTCCTCAATCACTATGCACTACGCAGTTACAATTCCTAAGCTTTCCACTCCTGTTGTCTAGAACCCCTCACTGCATAGTTTCCTCAACTGCGCATTGTGCAGTCCTAGTGGACAATGGAATCATCCCTCAATCCTTACAGAGCTAAACTACACAATCCCTACTTCCTCTTCCCTGAGCACTGTGCACTGCGCATCCTCAGCGAGCAAGCTCATCACCCTTGTCTCCTGGAATTTCCCACTACATAGGACCTTGATAATCCTTCCCTAATTGCACATTGTACAGTTCCATAAGACAGTGTGGTCATCCCTTCATCCCTACAGAGCTCAACTGCGCAGTTCTTAACATCTTTCTCTCAAATCCCTTGCACATTACCCCATCACAATCAATATGTTACATGAACAAACACACATATAATAGGTGATTTTTGGGCTGATGTTTTCTTGTCACGAGTAAAATTCATTTGTAGGTGCTATCACCCTATCATGGTAAGATGATGCTCAAGGAGGTTAGCAACAAGAGGTTACGAGAAGGACACTCATGGAGACAAGACACAAATATGATATCATGTAGGAATAAAGGAATGTTTGACCAATATAGAGAGATGACAACTCATGTTCATTTAGAAGGTTCCAACAATCATCCAGACCCTTTGGAGGGTGAAGTTGAAGTACATCCTAGATGAATCATCAAGATTTGAAGACATAGCAGTGGAGGAAGGAGCCTCACATTGATACATCTCAATGAAGTCTTATATCATCAACACAAAAGTGTGGTTTGGTCCCATGTATTTTTACCACATTACTTGTGGAATGTAATTATGTAATTTCAAAAATGAAAAAATGTAAAATGTGTGGAAGCCCAATGATCCCACATGGAATGTGAAAAATAACTAGAATGTTCTAAAGTGATATAGAAGCTCAAAGGTCACATAGGAATTCGAAAAGTCACATGGCAGCTCAAGAGTCACAAGGGGGGTGGATAGTCACCTCATTTGTTATGAATACACCCTCGTAGCTCAATCAAAGGACTTTTCACCTTGGCTTATTTAGCTTGGCATATGAAAGAAGATCATTCTTTGGAGGAGCAAGTGGTGACTTAATGTTCCAATATTGGGGCTAGTGACTCATCGTTGTATTGTGTATCTTGGAACTTTCACTTAATATATGAAACTCTCAAATCCAGAACACTTTCATGCATATGTTGTGAATTATTGTAAGACTATTTTTTCAATGCTTGTGGTGTATGTTTATGTTTCTACATACTAATGAATATGAACTATTTCATTGGCTTCGGTATGCATCTTATTAGACATGCATTGTTACTTTCTTTTATGGTCATTGTTATCTTATGAAATACTTTGTGGGTTAATCAATGATTCTTTCCATGCTCTTGTGTGTCTCTTTTAGGATAGTATTATTTCTTTTATTTTAGAGGCTCACTCTTTCTCTCCCTTCCATGAAAGTACCTCATATACATTGAAATTATATGCTTCACAGTGTAAACTTACTTCCTTATCTCAAATTTTGTGCATAATACCGTATGTTGATAATTGAAACCAAGGAAAAACTCTAAGAACAATGGTGGTCAAGCCTATTATCTGGATGGGGATCCTACTCCAAACAATGTGAGGTCTAGTTGGGACTTCATACAGGGGAGAGCCCCTATGTTGGTGGACTTCTAGTAGCATCAACAATTAGATACCATGCAAAATAAAAAAAAAACAATAAATTTAAAAATTTTCCACGAGAATCTTTTCAATCTATCCCAAATAAATGTATTCATGCAAAACTCCTCCAAATACTATTTGTACTATGAAATTACATTGCATCCAAGTAGAAGAGAAGACATGAGCTAGTACACACTTCTAGAGAAGTCGTATGATGAATGATGATCATGAAAATGAAAACTGACTCCCCTCTATTTATATGAGGGTAACTAAGTCACTTTTTCATAATTTTACAAGCAAATCCATAAGACAAGTTTACTTGAGTGTTCAACTAGGTCAAGGCTGGTTGTGAGATGACTTTAAAACTTAACAAAATGCCAATAAAATCCACACATGTGGGGAGAATTTTTTTTCCACGAAGACATCATCCTCCAAATGAAATAATGCATCATGTAATTTAGGTAGTGGTCCAAGGGTTCTCTTCACTCCAAGAAAACTACAAAGTGTATGTGTGCATCTCCAAAAGGCACCTCCTTCATTATGACATCATCCAAAAGGAGGCCTACATCATTGAGTCACATGCCACTACTTAGGGTAAGCATTGGCATCAAATACAGATGTGATAACCCTCCCAAATTATCTCAGTTGAGACATCGTTCATCAAATAGGGTCAAGGTCAGCCAGGGGGTGTCCTAGGTTCATCTGGGCACATCATCAAATAACCCCATTAGAGAAATTTTGAGGTAAAAAATGGGCCTCAAAGAAAAATGTACAACCAAAATAAACTTTATAAGAAACAATAGGATTAAATATGATTATGTCAACCATGGGGGATGATTCACTATTTTTGGAGTAAAAAGGTAAAAAGATAAAATAATAAAAAAATAATAAATCTGCTTTTTCAACTCGTATTTTCGACTTATCTCCCCACCGATTTACTCAAATTTGAGCAGGAGCACTCATTGGATGTGAAGTTTAGTTCCTCATCCAAGGAGTACCCATGTTGCATACTTTTGATCGACCTTGCTAGACGAAATATAAGAAATACATGAAAAAACATGATTGCAATCACAATTTTTCATGTATTTCTCATTTTTCACGTAGCAGGGTCCATCGAAAGTATGCAACATGGGTACTCCATGTTGAAGAATGTAACTAGTGTCAGTATTCATAATTATAGTTAAAATGTATTTTTCAAAAGAAAGAAAAATAAATTTTATTATTAAATAAATTGACTTATTAAAGCATGGGTTTCATGATTGGGTCAATTTTTTTAGGTCAAAGCGACCATTGAAGGCTTCTAGGTTTATTTCAAGTGTCCTTGACCATGTCATACTATAAAGAACCCTTCTTGGAATTTATTTGTCAAAGAGGAAAATTACTTTTATATAAAATAGGTCAATTAGGCCTCCTCCACCAGTCAGCCTCAAGGAAGGACAAGTCGGCCTCAAAAAGGGAATTAGACCTCACAGGAAGCCTATATATTGGAGAAAATTGACCTCATTTGTCACTCACACACAACAAGTTCTAATTATAGTAGATAGAAGCAGTAGAAGTTACGAATTCCAAGGAAGAAGAATAAAAGGGCTAGAAAAGGAGAAATAGGTCATTATCTTGCTAAGGAAGTCAGAATTCTCTCTCTCTTGTCTCACATGTGTGAAGGAAGTGAAGCTACACGAGGGCCAAAATTCTGATGCAGTAGGTTGAAAATTTTTCTTTGATGCAGTATTTATGAAATATTGAAGCAGTGATGATGAAATATTGTTGTAGTTGATCTTTGAAGGTTCAAAGAAAAATTTGAGGGCTTAATTGGTGGAGGAGGATGGTATATTGGTCCATCTCATTTGAATTACTGAAGGAAGAGTTATTGACTGGGTTTTCCCCTATATAGGGGTTTTAGCCCTAACTGGATGCCTACAACTGGTGTCCTTGATATTCATGTTTTTCTTTTGATAATTTCTTTATGAAACAAAGATAAAATAAGAACATAAGAAAGTTAATAAGAACATAAGAGTATCACAAGTAATTATTAACATAAGAAAATCTTTCTGCCTTTCTTATTTTCTAACATGGTTTTAGAGCTAAGGTGAAGAAGAAGGAAAAAGGCAGGCCGAAGATCGATTAAGGAAAAGGAGATAAAAGAAAGGTCAATAAGGAAAAGGATCATATAAAGAGACAAGCCTACTATCTACAGGGACAATGAAAAATTCAATGAAGGGAGTAAAAAAAATTATAAGGAGCCTCCAACTACACGTCTTGGAAAAACAAGATAGACTTCATTCTAGAAAAGAACAAAGTTTTGGATCCCGTTCAAGGAAAAATCAAGAAGCCTACTGATGAATCAAGTGATGCAGAGAAATAACAGTCTAGAGAAATCGAAATTGTTTCTATTAATATAATCTTGGAAGGAGTTAAGGATAACCTAATTCCATACATATCCAACATAATTTTTGCTCAAGAAATGTATGAGGCTCTCATACAAGTTATTCACAATCAAGAACATTGGCGAAATATCAAGTCTCAAGAATGAACTAAGA